>BSYO01000011.1:6622576-6686216 GCA_033239525.1 Nepenthes gracilis
AGGACCGCTCGGTCGCGGCCGAGTTTTTGTTGTGATCTCAGGCCCGGCCTCACAGAGAGTTTTGTTGTGCTCGGTTGCGACTGATTTTTTGTTATGACCTCAAGGGCCCGGCCTGCAGGGCCGCTCGGTCTGGCCGAGTTTTGTTATGACCTCGAGGGCCCGGCCTTTGGGGCCCTCGGTCATGATCGAGTTTTGTTATGACCTCGAGGGCCGGCCTGCGGGACTGCTCGGTCGCGGAGGACTTTTTGTTGTGACCTCGAGGGCCGGCCTGCAGGACCGCTCGGTTGCGGCCGAGTTTTGTTATGACCTCAAGGACCGGCCTGCAGGGCGCTCGGTGTATGTAGGAGTTTTTGTTGTGACCTCGGGCCCGGCCTGGGGGCCGCTCGGTCATGGCCGGAGTTTTGTTGTGACCTCGAGGGCCGGGCCTCGAGGACCGCTCGGTCGTGACCGAGTTTTGTTATGACCTCAAGGCCCGAGTTTTTTGACCTCGGGCCGCCTTCGGTCGCTCGATGGCCGAGTTTTGTTATGACCTCAAGGGCCCGGCCTTTGGGGAGCTCGGTCGCGATCGAGTTTTTGTTATGACCTCAAGGGCCCGGCCTCGGGACCAGCTCGGTTGCGGCCGAGGTTTTGTTATGACCTCGGGCCCGGCCTCTGAGACCGCTCGGTTGCAGCCGAATTTTTGTTATGACCTCAAGGGCCCGGCCTCTGGGGCCGCTCGGTTGCAGCCGAGTTTTTGTTATGACCTCGAGGGCCCGACCTCTGGGGCCGCTCGGTCGCAGCCGAGTTTTTGTTGTGACCTCAAGGGCAGGCCTTTGGGACCGCTCGGTATGGCCGAGTTTTGTTATGACCTCAAGGGCCCGGCCTGCAGGGACCGCTCGGTTGCGGATCAGAGTTTTGTTATGACCTCAAGGGCCCGGCCTTTGGAAACCCGCTCGGTCGCGGCCGGGTTTTGTTATGACCTCAAGGGCCCGGCCTTTGGGACCGCTCGGTCACAGCCGAGTTTTTGTTGTGACCTCAAGGGCCCGGCCTCTGGGACCGCTCGGTTGCAGCCGAGTTTTGTTATGACCTCAAGGGCCCGGCCTCTGGGGCCGCTCGGTCGCAGCCGAGTTTTTGTTATGACCTCAGGGCCCGGCCTCTGGGGCCGCTCGGTTGTGGCCGAGTTTTGTTATGACCTCAAGGGGCCGGCCTTTGGGGCCGCTCGGTCTTGGCCGAGTTTTTGTTGTGACCTCAAGGGCCCGGCCTCTGGGACCGCTCGGTCGTGGCCGAGTTTTTTTGTTGTGACCTCAAGGGCCCGGCCTCTGGGGCCGCTCGGTTGCAGCCCGAGTTTTGTTATGACCTCAAGGGCCCGGCCTCGGGGCCATGAGCTCGGTTGCAGGCCAGAGTTTTTGTTATGACCTCAAGGGCCCGGCCTCTGGGACCGCTCGGTCGCAGCCGAGTTTTTGTTATGACCTCAAGGGCCGGCCTCTGGGACCGCTCGGTCGCAGCCGAGTTTTTTGTTATGACCTCAAGGGCCCGGCCTCTGGGGCCGCTCGGTCGCAGCCGAGTTTTGTTATGACCTCAAGGGCCCGGCCTCTCAGGGCCGCTCGGTTGCAGCCGAGTTTTTGTTATGACCTCAAGGGCCCGGCCTCACCGGGTCCGCGCTCGGTGCAGCCGAGTTTTTGTTGTGACCTCAAGGGCCCGGCCTGGGGCCGCTCGGTCGCAGCCGAGTTTTTGTTATGACCTCAAGGGCCCGGCCTCTGGGGCCGCTCGGTCGCGGCCCAGGAGTTTTTGTTATGACCTCAAGGGCCCGGCCTCTGGGGCCGCTCGGTCGCAGCCGAGTTTTTGTTATGACCTCGAGGGCCCGGCCTTTGGGGCCCGCTCGGTCGCAGTCGAGTTTTTGTTATGACCTCAAGGCTCGGGCAGGACCGCTCGGTTGCAGCCGAGTTTTTGTTATGACCTCAAGGGCCCGACCTCTGGGGCCGCTCGGTTGCAGCCGAGTTTTTGTTATGACCTCAAGGGCCCGGCCTCGGGGCCGCTCGCTCGGTCGCACCGGAATTTTTGTTATGACCTCAAGGGCCGGCCTGCGGAGTTTTGTTGTGGGGGCCGCTCGGTCGCGTTGCCAGGAGTTTTTGTTATGACCTCAAGGGCCCGGCCTCTGCTCGGGGACCGAGTTTTTGTTATGACCTCAAGGGCCGGCCTCCGGGACCGCTCGGTGCATCGAGTTTTGTTATGACCTCAAGGGCCCGGCCTCCCGGGACCGCTCGGTCGGTCCGAGTTTTTGTTATGACCTCAAGGGCCCGGCCTGCGGGGCCGCTCGGTTGCGGCCAGTTTTTGTTATGACCTCAGGGCCCGGCTGGGGCCGCTCGGTCGCAGCCAAGTTTTGTTGTGACCTCAAGGGCCGGGCCTGGGACCGCTCGGTCCAGCCGAGAGTTTTGTTGTGACCTCAAGGGCCCGGCCTGGGACCGCTCGGTTGCAGCTCGAGTTTTGTTATGACCTCAAGGGCCCGGCCTTTGGGGCCGCTCGGTCGCAATGAGTTTTGTTATGACCTCAGGGCCCGGCCTGCAGGGCCGCTCGGTTGCGGTCCGAGGCCCGGCCAAATTTCGAGTTTTGTTATGACCTCGAGGGCCCGGCCTCTGGGGCCCTCGGTTGCAATCGAGTTTTTGTTATGACCTCAAGGGCCCGGCCTGCGGGGGCCGCTCGGTTGCGTCGAGTTTTTGTTATGACCTCAAGGGCCCGGCCTTTGGGACCGCTCGGTCATGATCGAGTTTTGTTGTGACCTCAAGGGGCCGGCCTCTTGGGACCGCTCGGTTGCGGCCAAGTTTTTGTTATGACCTCAAGGGCCGGCCTGCGGGCCGCTCGGTTGCAGTAGAGTTTTGTTATGACCTCAAGGGCCCGGCCTTTGGGGCCGCTCGGTCGCAGCCGAGTTTTTGTTATGACCTCAAGGGCCCGGCCTGCGGGGCCGCTCGGTCGCAGCCGAGAGTTTTGTTATGACCTCAAGGCCCAGGGCCTCTCGTTCGCGGCCGAGTTTTTGTTATGACCTCAAGGGCCCGGCCTTTGGGGCTCTCGGCTGTGAGCGAGTTTTGTTATGACCTCAAGGGCCCGGCCTCTGGGGCCGCTCGGTCGTAGCCGAAGGTTTTGTTATGACCTCAAGGGCCCGGCCCGGCCTGCAGGTTATGACCTCGGGCCGGCCCTCAGGCCTGGTAAGATTTTTTGTTGTGACCTCAAGGGCCCGGCCTCGACCGGCTCGGTTCGAGTTTTTGTTATGACCTCAAAGCCCGGCCTCTGGGGCCGCTCGGTCGCGGCGTTTTTTTTGTTGTGACCTCAAGGGCCCGGCCTCTGGGACCGCTCGGTCGCAGCCGAGTTTTTGTTGTGACCTCAAGGGCCCGGCCTCTAGGACCGCTCGGTCGCAGCCGAGTTTTTGTTATGACCTCAAGGGCCCGGCCTTTGGGACCGCTCGGTCGCAGCCGAGTTTTTGTTATGACCTCAAGGGCCCGGCCTCTGGGGCCGCTCGGTTGCAGCCGAGTTTTTGTTATGACCTCAAGGGCCCGGCCTGGGACCGCTCGGTCGCAGCCGAGTTTTGTTATGACCTCAAGGGCCCGGCCTCGGGGCCGCTCGGTGCACCAGAGTTTTTGTTATGACCTCAAGGGCCCGGCCCTCTGGGGCCGCTTCGGTTGCAGATCGAGTTTTGTTATGACCTCAAGGGCCCGGCCTTGGGGCCGCTCGGTCAGTAATCGAGTTTTTGTTATGACCTCAAGGGCCCGGCCTTTGGGGACCGCTCGGTGTATTGAGTTTTTGTTGTGACCTCAAGGGCCCGGCCTCTGGGACCGCTCGGTCGCAGCCTAGTTTTTGTTATGACCTCAAGGGCCCGGCCTTTGAAACCGCTCGGTCGCAGCCGAGTTTTTGTTATGACCTCAAGGGCCCGGCCTTTGGGACCGCTCGGTCGCAGTCGAGTTTTTGATATGACCTCAAGGGCCCGGCCTCTGGGACCGCTCGGTCACAGCCGGGTTTTTGTTGTGACCTCAAGGGCCCGGCCTCTGAGACCGCTCGGTTGCAGCCGAATTTTTGTTATGACCTCAAGGGCCCGGCCTCTGGGGCCGCTCGGTCGCAGCCGAGTTTTTGTTATGACCTCGAGGGCCCGGCCTCTGGGGCCGCTCGGTCGCAGCCGAGTTTTTGTTATGACCTCAAGGGCCGGGCCTCTGGGGACCGCTCGGTCGCAGCCGAGTTTTTGTTATGACCTCAAGGGCCCGGCCTCTGGGACCGCTCGGTTGCAGCCGAGTTTTTGTTATGACCTCAAGGGCCCGGCCTCTGGGACCGCTCGGTCGCAGCCGAGTTTTTGTTATGACCTCAAGGGCCCGGCCTCTGAGACCGCTCGGTTGCAGCCGAAGTTTTTGTTATGACCTCAAGGGCCCGGCCTCTGGGGCCGCTCGGTTGCAGCCGAGTTTTTGTTATGACCTCAAGGGCCCGGCCTCTGGGGCCGCTCGGTCGCAGCCGAGTTTTTGTTATGACCTCAAGGGCCGGCCTCAGGGCCGCTCGGTGTGATCGAGTTTTGTTATGACCTCAAGGGCCCGGCCTGGGGGTTGCTCGGTCGCAGTAGAGTTTTTGTTGTGACCTCAAGGGCCCGGCCTCAGGGGACCGCTCGGTCACATGGCCGAAGTTTTGTTGTGACCTCAAGGGCCCGGCCTGCGAGGACCGCTCGGTCGTGGCCGAGTTTTTGTTATGACCTCAAGGGCCCGGCCTCTCGGGGCCGCTCGGTTGCCAGGAGTTTTGTTATGACCTCAAGGGCCGGCCTTTGGGGCCGCTCGGTCGCGATCGATTTTTGTTATGACCTCAAGGGCCCGGCCTCTGGGGCCGCTCGGTCGCAGCCGAGTTTTTGTTATGACCTCGAGGGCCCGGCCTCTGCGGCCGCTCGGTTGCAGCCGAGTTTTTGTTATGACCTCAAGGGCCCAACCTCTGGGTCCGCTCGGTCGTAGCCGAGTTTTTGTTATGACCTCAAGGGCCCGGCCTCTGATCGGACCGCCGGTCACCTCAGCCCGAGTTTTGTTATGACCTCAAGGGCCCGGCCTCTGAGGCTTGCTCGGTTGCAGCTTAGAGTTTTGTTATGACCTCAAGGGCCCGGCCTGCAGGGCCGCTCGGTCCTGACCGAGTTTTTGTTATGACCTCGAGGGCCCGGCCTTTGGGGCCCTCGGTCGCAGTCGAGTTTTTGTTATGACCTCAAGGGCCCGGCCTCTGGGACTGCTCGGTCGCAGCCGACTTTTTGTTGTGACCTCAAGGGCCGGCCCTGCAGGGCCGCTCGGTCGCGGCCGAGTTTTGTTATGACCTCAAGGGCCGGGCCTGGGACCGCTCGGTCACAGCCGAGTTTTTGTTGTGACCTCAAGGGCCCGGCCTCTGGGACCGCTCGGTTGCAGCCGAAGTTTTTGTTATGACCTCGAGGGCCCGGCCTCTGGGGCCGCTCGGTCGCAGCCGAGTTTTTGTTATGACCTCAAGGGCCCGGCCTCTGGGGCCGCTCGGTCGCAGTCGAGTTTTTGTTATGACCTCAAGGGCCCGGCCTCTGTGACCGCTCGGTCGCAGCCGAGTTTTTGTTGTGACCTCAAGGGCCCGGCCTCTGCGGGGCCGCTCGGTCGCAGCCGAGTTTTTGTTATGACCTCAAGGGCCCGGCCTCTGGGGCCGCTCGGTCGCAGTCGAGTTTTTGTTATGACCTCAAGGGCCGGCCTGCGGGGCCGCTCGGTCGCAGTAATTTTTTTGTTGTGACCTCAAGGCCCGGCCTCTGGGACCGCTCGGTTGGCAGCCGAGTTTTTGTTATGACCTCAAGGGCCCGGCCTCAGGGCCGCTCGGTCGCAGCCTAGTTTTTGTTATGACCTCAAGGGCCCGGCCTCTGGGCCAGCTCGGTGCAATGAGTTTTTGTTATGACCTCAAGGGCCCGGCCTTTGGGGCCCCGGTCGTGGCCCGAGTTTTGTTATGACCTCAAGGGCCGGCCTCAGGGCTGCTCGGTCGCGTCGAGTTTTGTTATGACCTCGGGCCCGGCCTCTGGGGGCCGCTCGGTCGCCCCGAGTTTTGTTGTGACCTCAAGGGCCCGGCCTCAGGGCCGCTCGTTATCCTTGCCGAGTTTTGTTATGACCTCAAGGGCCCGGCCCCTGGGGCCGCTCGGTCGCAATGAGTTTTTGTTATGACCTCAAGGGCCCGGCCTGCAGGGACCTCTCGGTCGGCGTTAGTTTTTGTTATGACCTCGAGGGCCCGGCCTCTGGGGCCGCTCGGTCGCAGCCGAGTTTTTGTTATGACCTCAAGGGCCCGGCCTCTGGGACCGCTCGGTCGCAGCCGAGTTTTTGTTATGACCTCAAGGGCCCGGCCTCTGGGACCGCTCGGTCGCAGCCGAGGTTTTTGTTATGACCTCAAGGGCCGGCCTGGGACCGGCTCGGTTCGCATGCCCCGAGTTTTTGTTATGACCTCAAGGGCCCGGCCTCTGGGCCGCTCGGTCGCAGCCGAGTTTTTGTTATGACCTCAAGGGCCCGGCCTCTGGACCGCTCGGTTGCAGCCGAGTTTTTGTTATGACCTCAAGGGCCCGGCCTCTGGGGCCGCTCGGTCGCAGCCGAGTTTTTGTTGTGACCTCATGGGCCCGGCCTCTGGGACCGCTCGGTCACAGCCGAGTTTTTGTTGTGACCTCAAGGGCCCGGCCTCTGGGACCGCTCGGTCGCAGCCGAGTTTTTGTTATGACCTCAAGGGCCCGGCCTCTGGGGACCGCTCGGTCGCAGCCGAGTTTTTGTTGTGACCTCAAGGGCCCGGCCTTTGGGACCGCTCGGTCGCAGCCGAGTTTTTGTTGTGACCTCAAGGGCCCGGCCTCTGGGACCGCTCGGTCGCAGCCGAATTTTTGTTATGACCTCAAGGGCCCGGCCTGATGGGACCGCTCGGTTGCGAAAAGAGTTTTGTTATGACCTCAAGGGCCGGCCTTGAGGAAAAGCTCGGTCGGGATGCCCGGCCGAGTTTTTGTTATGACCTCAAGGGCTTGGCCTGAGGGGCGCTCGGTCGCAGCCGAGTTTTTGTTATGACCTCAAGGGCCCGGCCTCTAGGACCGCTCGGTCACAGCCGGGTTTTTGTTGTGACCTCAAGGGCCCGGCCTCTGAGACCGCTCGGTTGCAGCCGAATTTTTGTTACGACCTCAAGGGCCCGGCCTCAGGGCCGCTTTCGGTCTGTGAAGTTTTGTTATGACCTCGAGGGCCCGGCCTCTGGGTGTTAACCGGTGTCGCTGATGAGGAGTTTTGTTATGACCTCAAGGCCCGGCCTCTGAGGACCGCTCGGTCGCGGCGAGTTTTTGTTATGACCTCGAGGGATGAGGCCTGAGAGGGGTCCGCTCGGTCGGGCCGAGTTTTGTTATGACCTCAAGGGCCGGCCTCTGGGGCAGCTCGGAGGGATGATCGAGTTTTGTTATGACCTCGAGGCCCGGCCTCTGGGGCCGCTCGGTCATGCTTCGGGTTTTTGTTGTGACCTCAAGGGCCCGGCCTCTCGGGACCGCTCGGTCGCGGTCGAGTTTTGTTATGACCTCAAGGGCCCGGCCTTACGGACCGCTCGGTTGCTGCCAGTTTTTGTTATGACCTCAAGGGCCGGCCTCTGGGGCCGCCTCAGTCGAGGGAGAGCGTTTTGTTATGACCTCAAGGGCCCGGCCTTTGGGGCCCTCGGTCTACGCCCGAGTTTTTGTTATGACCTCAAGGGCCCGGCCTGCAGACCTCAAGGCTCGACCTCAGAACCGCCGGGTTGATCCGAGTTTTTGTTATGACCTCAAGGGCCCGCCTGGGGCCCGCTCGGTCGCAGATCGATTTTTGTTATGACCTCAAGGGCCCGGCCTTTGGGGCCGCTCGGTCTCTGCCAGTTTTGTTATGACCTCAAGGCCCGGCCCTCGGGACCGCTCGGTGCATCCCTAGTTTTGTTATGACCTCAAGGGCCGGCCTCGGGGCCGCTCGGTTGCAGCCCGAGTTTTTGTTATGACCTCAAGGGCCCGGCCTCTTGGCCGGCTCGGTCTCCTCTCGAGTTTTTGTTATGACCTCGAGGCCCCGGCCTTTGGGACCGCTCGGTCGCAGTAGAGTTTTTGTTATGACCTCGGGCCCGGCCTCTGGGGCCGCTCGGTTGCGCTCGAGTTTTGTTATGACCTCAAGGGCCCGGCCTCAGGGCAGCTTTCGGTCGTGTTCAGGAGTTTTTGTTATGACCTCAAGGGCCCGGCCTTTGGCCGCCTCGGTGTGATCGAGTTTTGTTATGACCTCAAAGGGCAAGGCCTCGGGACCGCTCGGTCAAGAGGTTTTGTTGTGACCTCGAGGGCCCGGCCTCTGAGGACCGCTCGGTTGCGGCCCGAGTTTTTGTTGTGACCTCAAGGGCCCGGCCTCAAAACCCCTCGGTTGCTGATCGAGTTTTTGTTATGACCTCAAGGGCCGGCCTTCGGGGCGCTTCGGTCGCCCGCCCGAGTTTTTGTTATGACCTCGAGGCCCGGCCTCTGGGACCAGCTCGATGGATGTCGAGTTTTGTTATGACCTCAAGGGCCCGGCCTCTGGGGACCGCTCGGTTGCTGCAGCCTTTTTTTGTTATGACCTCAAGGGCCCGGCCTGAAGTCCTTAGGACCGCTCGGTCGCTGGGATCGAGTTTTGTTATGACCTCAAGGGCCCGGCCTTTGGGGCCGCTCGGAAGCTGATCGGGTTTTTGTTGTGACCTCAAGGGGCCGGCCTCGGGACCGCTCGGTGCAGCCGAGTTTTGTTATGACCTCAAGGGCCGGCCTCGGGGCCGCTCGGTCGCAGCCAGGGTTTTTGTTGTGACCTCAAGGGCCCGGCCTGCGGGGCCGCTCGGTCGCGGTAGAAGTTTTGTTATGACCTCAAGGGCCCGGCCTTTGGGACCGCTCGGTCGCAGCCGAGTTTTTGTTATGACCTCAAGGGCCCGGCCTCTGGGACCGCTCGGTCGCAGCCGAGTTTTTGTTGTGACCTCAAGGCCCGGCCAAAACGACGGCTTCTCGGTTGCGGCCGAGTTTTGTTACGACCTCAAGGGCCCGGCCTCTGGGGCCGCTCGGTCGCAGCCAAATTTTTTGTTATGACCTCGAGGGCCCGACCTCTGGGGCCGCTCGGTCGCAGCCGAGTTTTTGTTGTGACCTCAAGGGCCCGGCCTGGGACCGCTCGGTGTGATCGAGTTTTGTTATGACCTCAAGGGCCCGGCCTCGGGACCGCTCGGTCGCAGATCGAGTTTTTGTTATGACCTCAAGGGCCCGGCCTTCAGGTCGCGCTCGGTGGACCGAGTTTTTGTTGTGACCTCAAGGGCCCGGCCTCTGCGGCCGCTCGGTTGCAGCCGAGTTTTTGTTATGACCTCAAGGGCCCGGCCTCTGGGACCGCTCGGTTGCAGCCGAGTTTTTGTTATGACCTCAAGGGCCCGGCCTTTGGGGCCCTCGGTCGTGATCGAGAGTTTTGTTATGACCTCAAGGGCCGGCCTGGGCCGCTCGGTCGCAGCCGAGTTTTTGTTATGACCTCGAGGGCCCGGCCTGGGGACCGCTCGGTTGCAGCCGAGTTTTGTTATGACCTCAAGGGCCCGGCCTCTGGGGCCGCTCGGTTGCAGCCGAGTTTTTGTTATGACCTCAAGGGCCCGGCCTCTGGGGCCGCTCGGTCGCGGCCAGGAGTTTTGTTGTGACCTCAAGGGCCGGCCTGCAGGGCCCGCTCGGTTGCAGCCGAATTTTTGTTATGACCTCAAGGGCCCGGCCTCTGGGCCGCTCGGTCGCAGCCGAGTTTTTGTTATGACCTCAAGGGCCCGGCCTCTGGGACCGCTCGGTCGCAGCCGAGTTTTTGTTGTGACCTCAAGGGCCCGGCCTCTGAGACAGCTCGGTTGCAGCCGAATTTTTGTTATGACCTCAAGGGCCCGGCCTCTGGGGCCGCTCGGTCACAGCCGAGTTTTTGTTATGACCTCGAGGGCCCCTCCTGGGGCCGCTCGGTCGCGCCCCGAGTTTTGTTGTGACCTCAAGGGCCCGGCCTCTGGGACCGCTCGGTCGCAGCCGAGTTTTTGTTGTGACCTCAAGGGCCCGGCCTTTGAGAACCGCTCGGTTGCAGCCGAGTTTTTGTTATGACCTCAAGGGCCCGGCCTTTGGGGCCGCTCGGTCGGTTTTCAGTTGCTTTCAAGGCCGAGTTTTGTTGTGACCTCAAGGGCCCGGCCTCTAGGACCGCTCAGTCGCAGCCGAGTTTTTGTTGTGATCTCAAGGGCCCGGCCTCTGAGGCAGCTCGGTTGCAGCCGAGTTTTGTTATGACCTCAAGGGCCCGGCCTCTGGGGCCGCTCGGTCGCAGCCGAGTTTTTGTTATGACCTCAAGGCCCGGCCTCTGGGACCGCTCGGTCGCAGTCGAGTTTTTGTTATGACCTCAAGGGCCCGGCCTCTGGGACCGCTCGGTTGATCGAGTTTTTGTTATGACCTCAAGGGCCCGGCCTCTGGGACCGCTCGGTCGCGGCCAGTTTTTGTTGTGATCTCAAGGGCCCGGCCTCTGAGACAGCTCGGTTGCAGCCGAATTTTTGTTATGACCTCAAGGGCCCGGCCTCTGGGGCCGCTCGGTCGCAGCCGAGTTTTTGTTATGACCTCGAGGGCCCGGCCTTTGGGGCCCTCGGTCGCAGTCGAGTTTTTGTTATGACCTCAAGGGCCCGGCCTCTGGGACCGCTCGGTCGCAGCCGAGTTTTTGTTATGACCTCAAGGGCCCGGCCTCTGGGACCGCTCGGTCGCAGCCGAGTTTTTGTTATGACCTCAAGGGCCCGAGCCTCTGGGGCCGCTCGGTCGCAGCCGGAGTTTTGTTGTGACCTCAAGGGCCCGGCCTCTGGGGCCGCTCGGTTGCAGCCGAGTTTTGTTATGACCTCAAGGGCCCGGCCTCTGGGGCCGCTCGGTCGCAGCCGAGTTTTTGTTATGACCTCAAGGGCCCGGCCTCTGGGGCCGCTCGGTTGCAGCCGAGTTTTTGTTATGACCTCGAGGGCCCGGCCTCTGGGGCCGCTCGGTCGCAGGAGTTTTTGTTATGACCTCAAGGGCCCGGCCTCTGGGACTGCTCGGTCGCAGCCGACTTTTTGTCGTGACCTCAAGGCTCGGCCTCTGGGACCGCTCGGTTGCAGCCGAGCTTTTGTTATGACCTCAAGGGCCCGACCTCTGGGGCCGCTCGGTCGCAGCCGAGTTTTTGTTGTGACCTCAAGGGCCCGGCCTCTGGGGCCCGCTCGGTCATTGATCGAGTTTTGTTGTGACCTCATTTTTGCCCTTATGACCTGGAATTGAGGTTTTTGTTGTGATCTCAAGGGAGCCTGCTCGAGGGCGATTTGGTCGCAGCTAGTTTTTTTGTTATGACCTCAAGGGCCGGCCTTGGGGGCCGCTCGGTCGTTGTCGGAGTTTTGTTATGACCTCGAGGGGCCCGGCCTTTGGGGCCCTCGGTCGCAGTCGAGTTTTTGTTATGACCTCAAGGGCCGGCCTGCGGGACCGCTCGGTCGCACCGAGGTTTTGTTATGACCTCAAGGGGCCGGCCTGCAGGGCCGCTCGGTTGCAATGAGTTTTTGTTATGACCTCAAGGGCCCGACCTGAGGAGGGGGGCCGCTCGGTTGCATTCGAGTTTTTGTTATGACCTCAAGGGCCGACCTCTGGGGACCGCTCGGTCGCAATAGAGTTTTGTTGTGACCTCAAGGGGCCCGGCCTCTGGGACCGCTCGGTCGCAGCCGAGTTTTTGTTATGACCTCAAGGGCCCGGCCTTTGGGACCGCTCGGTCGCAGCCGAGTTTTTGTTATGACCTCAAGGGCCCGGCCTTTGGGGCCGCTCGGTCGCAGTCGAGTTTTTGTTATGACCTCAAGGGCCCGGCCTCTGGGACCGCCTGCCTCGGCGAGGGATGAGAGTTTTTGTTATGACCTCAAGGCCCGGCCTTGGGACCGCTCGGTTGCAGCCCGAGTTTTGTTGTGACCTCAAGGGCCTGTTGAAAAGACCTCAGGACCTCAGACCGCTCGGTTCTGTAGAGTTTTGTTATGACCTCAAGGGGCCGACCTCTGCGGGACCGCTCGGTTGCGATTAGAGTTTTTGTTGTGACCTCGAGGGCCCGGCCTCGGGGCCGCTCGGTTGAGCGAATTTTTGTTATGACCTCAAGGGCCGGCCTCGGGACCGCTCGGTGTGCCCGATTTTTGTTATGACCTCGAGGGCTCGGCCTTTGGGGCCGCTCGGTTGCGGCCAGGAGTTTTTGTTGTGACCTCAAGGGCCCGACCCTCGGGGCCCGCTCGGTTGCGAGCCGAGTTTTTGTTGTGACCTCAAGGGCCCGGCCTCGGGACCGCCCGGTTGCAGTAGGAGTTTTTGTTATGACCTCAGAGGGCCGGCCCTGCAGGGCGCTTTCGGTCGCGGCCGAGTTTTTGTTATGACCTCATGGGCCCGGCCTGCGGGGCCGCTCGGTGCAGCCGGAGTTTTGTTATGACCTCAAGGGCCCGGCCTCTGGGGCCGCTCGGTCGCGGTAGAGTTTTTGTTATGACCTCAAGGGCCCGGCCTCGACGGGACCGCTCGGTCGTTGACCGAAGTTTTTGTTATGACCTCGGGCCCGGCCTCTAGGACCGCTCGGTCGCAGCCGAGTTTTGTTGTGACCTCAAGGGCCGGCCTCTGCGGGACCGCTCGGTCCTGACCCGTTTTTTGTTATGACCTCAAGGGCCCGGCCTGAGGGGCCGGGTTTGTTATGACCTCGGTTGCGGCCCCGAGTTTTGTTGTGACCTCAAGGGCCCGGCCTGGGGCCGCTCGGTCACAGCCCGAGTTTTGTTATGACCTCGAGGCCCGGCCTCAGGGCCGCTCGGTCGCGAAGAAGTTTTGTTGTGACCTCAAGGGCCGGGCCTGGGGACCGCTTGGCTCGTTTTTGATTGTGACCTCAAGGGCCCGCTCAAACGAGACCGCTTTGCGGCGGTTTTGTTCGACCTCAAGGGCCCGGCCCCGAGAGTTTTTGAGTTTTGTTATGACCTCAAGGGCCCGGCCTCTGGGGCCGCTCGGTCGCAGCCGAGTTTTTGTTATGACCTCGAGGGCCCGGCCTCTGGGACCGCTCGGTCGCAGCCGAGTTTTTGTTATGACCTCAAGGGCCCGGCCTCTGGGGACCGCTCGGTCGCAGCCGAGTTTTTGTTATGACCTCAAGGGCCCGGCCTCTGGGGCCGCTCGGTCGGCCGAGGTTTTGTTATGACCTCAGGGCACTGGGTTGTCAGCCGAGTTTTTGTTATGACCTCAAGGGCCCGGCCTCTGGGACCGCTCGGTCGCAGCCGAGTTTTGTTATGACCTCAAGGGCCCGGCCTCTGGGGCCGCTCGGTTGCAGCCGAATTTTTGTTATGACCTCAAGGGCCCGGCCTCTGGGGCCGCTCGGTCGCAGCCGAGTTTTTGTTATGACCTCAAGGGCCCGGCCTCTGGGGCCGCTCGGTCGCAGTCGAGTTTTTGTTATGACCTCAAGGGCCCGGCCTCTGGGACCGCTCGGTCGCAGCCGAGTTTTTGTTGTGACCTCAAGGGCCCGGCCTCTGGGGCCGCTCGGTCGCAGCCGAGTTTTTGTTATGACCTCAAGGGCCCGGCCTCTGGGACCGCTCGGTTGCAGCTGAGTTTTGTTATGACCTCAAGGGCCGGCCTTTGGGGCCGCTCGGTCGCAATTGGGGGAGTTTTTGTTATGACCTCAAGGGCCGGCCTTGGCCGCTCGGTTGCAGCCGAGTTTTTGTTATGACCTCGAGGGCCCGGCCTCTGGGGCCGCTCGGTCGCAGTCGAGTTTTTGTTATGACCTCAAGGGCCCGGCCTCTGGGACCGCTCGGTCAGCCGAGTTTTGTTATGACCTCAAGGGCCCGGCCTCTGGGGCCGCTCGGTCGCAGCCAAATTTTTTGTTATGACCTCGAGGGCCCGGCCTCTGGGGCCGCTCGGTCGCAGCCGAGTTTTTGTTATGACCTCAAGGGCCCGGCCTCTGGGACCGCTCGGTCGCAGCCGAGTTTTTGTTATGACCTCAAGGGCCCGGCCTCTGGGGCCGCTCGGTTGCAGCCGAGTTTTTGTTATGACCTCAAGGGCCCGGCCTCTGGGGCCGCTCGGTCGCAGCCGAGTTTTTGTTGTGACCTCAAGGGCCCGGCCTCTGGGGCCGCTCGGTTGCAGCCGAGTTTTTGTTATGACCTCAAGGGCCCGGCCTCTGGGGCCGCTCGGTCGCAGTCGAGTTTTTGTTATGACCTCAAGGGCCCGGCCTCTGGGGCCGCTCGGTCACAGCCGAGTTTTTGTTGTGACCTCAAGGGCCCGGCCTCTAGGACCGCTCGGTCGCAGCCTAGTTTTTGTTATGACCTCAAGGGCCCGGCCTTTGAAACCGCTCGGTCGCAGCCGAGTTTTTGTTATGACCTCAAGGGCCCGGCCTCTGGGCCGCTCGGTTGCAGCCGAGTTTTTGTTATGACCTCAAGGGCCCGGCCTGCGGGACCGCTCTCCATGATGAAAAAGTTTTTGTTATGACCTCAAGGGCCCGGCCCTGATCGGGAGGCGAGTTTTGTTATGACCTCGGACCTGTAGCCGAGTTTTGTTGTGACCTCAAGGGCCCGGCCTGCGGGACAGCTCGGTTGGCGAGTTTTTGTTATGACCTCAAGGGCCCGACCTGAGGACCGCTCTCGGTGAATGAGTTTTGTTATGACCTCAAGGGCCCGGCCTGCAGGCCGCTCGGTTGCATGATAGGAGTTTTTGTTATGACCTCAAGGGCCCGGCCTGCGAGACCCGCTCGGTTGCAGCCGAGTTTTGTTATGACCTCAAGGGCCGGCCTCTCAGGGCCGCTCGGTCGCAGCTCGAGTTTTGTTATGACCTCAAGGGCCGGCCCTTTGGGGCTCGGTTGCGGGACCATGAGTTTTTGTTATGACCTCAAGGGCCCGGCCTCAGGGGCCGCTCGGTCGCAGCCGAGTTTTGTTATGACCTCAAGGGCCCGGCCTTTGGGGCCGCTCAGTGCGGCGTCGAGTTTTTGTTATGACCTCAAGGGCCGGCCTCTGGAGGACCGCTCGGTTGCAGCCGATTTTTTGTTATGACCTCAAGGCCCGGCCTCTGGGGATGATCGGTTGCGCCGAGTTTTGTTGTGACCTCAAGGGCCGGCCTCAGAGGTGGCGCTCGGTCCTTGAGGGATTTTGTTATGACCTCGAGGGGAGCGGAGCCTGAGAGGGGCCGCTCGGTTGGAATGATTTTTTTGTTATGACCTCAAGGGCCCGGCCTTTGGGACCGCTCGATGTTGAAAAAGAGGTTTTTGTTATGACCTCGGGCCCGGCCTTTGGGACCGGCTCGGTGATGAACCCGAGTTTTGTTGTGACCTCAAGGGCCCGGCCTCCAGGACCGCTCGGTCGGCCAGGAGTTTTTGTTGTGACCTCAAGGGCCCGGCCTGCAGGACCGCTCGGTCGCGGAGGGATGAGTTTTGTTATGACCTCGGGGCCTAACCCTGCCATTTCGGTTGCGGCAAATTTTCGCCTTTCGTTCTTTGTGAACCGTTTTTGTTATGACCTCAAGGGCCCGGCCTCTGGGGCCTCTTGGAGGATGACCGAGTTTTGTTATGACCTCAAGGGCCCGGCCTTCGGGGCCGCTCGGTTGCGGCCGAGTTTTTGTTGTGACCTCAAGGGCCGGCCTCTGGACCGCTCGGTTGCAGCCCGAGTTTTGTTATGACCTCGGGCCTGAGCCTTGGGGCCGAACCTCGGTGCGGCCGGAGTTTTTGTTATGACCTCAAGGGCCCGGCCTGCAGGGCCCGCTCGGTCGCAAAAGGAGTTTTGTTGTGACCTCAAGGGCCCGGCCTCTGGGGCCGCTCGGTTGCCCAGCCGAGTTTTTGTTATGACCTCAAGGGCCCGGCCTTTGGGCCTCGTCGGTTGCAGCCGAGTTTTGTTATGACCTCAAGGGCCCGGCCCTTGGGACCGCTCGGTTAAGCCGAGTTTTGTTATGACCTCAAGGGCCCGGCCTCTGCAGGACCGCTCGGTCGGTGTAGGAGTTTTTGTTGTGACCTCAAGGGCCCGGCCACGGGACCGCTCGGTTGAACTTGAATCAAGTTTTGTTATGACCTCAAGGGGCCGGCCTTGGGGCCGCTCGGTCGCAGCCGAGTTTTTGTTATGACCTCAAGGGCCGAGCCTCTGGACCGCTCGGTCGCGGCCCGAGTTTTGTTATGACCTCAAGGGCCGGACTCTCCCGACTGCTGGGTCCATGACCGAGTTTTGTTGTGACCTCAAGGGCCCGACCTCGGGACCGCTCGGTTGCAGCCGAGTTTTGTTATGACCTCAAGGGCCCGGCCTCTGGGGCAGCTCGGTTCGAAGAAAGGAGTTTTGTTATGACCTCAGGGCCCGGCCTCCTGGGGCCCGCTCGGTCGAGGCTCGACTTTTTGTTATGACCTCGGGCCCGGCCTTTGGGGCGCTCGGTTGCGGTGAGTTTTTTGTTATGACCTCGGGCCCGGCCTCTGGGACCGCTCGGAGATAAAGGGAGTTTTGTTATGACCTCAAGGGCCCGGCCTCTGGGACCGCTGGAGTCGGCCCGATCGAGTTTTTGTTATGACCTCAAGGGCCCGGCCTGCAGGGCCGCTCGGTTTGGCTGAGTTTTTGTTATGACCTCAAGGGCCCGGCCTCTAGGACCGCCTCGGTTGTTGGCCGAAGTTTTGTTATGACCTCAGGGCCCGGCCCCCTGGGGGAAAGCTCGGTCTTTGTAGAGTTTTTGTTATGACCTCAAGGGCCGGCCTCTGGGACCGCTCGGTCGCAGCCGAGTTTTTGTTATGACCTCAAGGGCCCGGCCTTTGGGGCCGCTCGGTCGCAGTCGAGTTTTTGTTATGACCTCAAGGGCCCGGCCTCTGGGGACGCGCTCGATCTTTTCCTGGCCGAGTTTTTGTTGTGACCTCAAGGGCCCGGCCTCTGGGGCCGCTCGGTTGCAGCCGAGTTTTTGTTATGACCTCAAGGGCCCGGCCTCTGGGACCGCTCGGTTGCAGCCGAGTTTTTGTTATGACCTCAAGGGCCCGGCCTCTGGGGCCGCTCGGTCGCAGCCGAGTTTTTGTTATGACCTCAAGGGCCCGGCCTCTGGGACCGCTCGGTCGCAGCCGAGTTTTTGTTATGACCTCAAGGGCCCGGCCTCTGGGACCGCTCGGTCGCAGCCGAGTTTTTGTTATGACCTCAAGGGCCCGGCCTTTGGGACCGCTCGGTCGCAGCCGAGTTTTTGTTATGACCTCAAGGGCCGGCCTTTGGGGCCGCTCGGTCGCAGCCGAGTTTTTGTTGTGACCTCAAGGGCCCGGCCTCTGAGACCGCTCGGTTGCAGCCCGGAGTTTTTGTTATGACCTCAAGGGCCGGCCTTTGGGGCCGCTCGGTCGCAACCCCGAGTTTTGTTATGACCTCAAGGGCCCGGCCTTTGGGGCCGCTTCGGTCGTGATCGAGTTTTGTTATGACCTCAAGGGCCGGCCTCTGGGGCCGCTCGGTTGCGGAAGAGTTTTTGTTATGACCTCAAGGGCCCGGCCCACGGACCCGCTCGGTTGCTGCCAGAGTTTTGTTATGACCTCAAGGGCCCGGCCTCGGGGCCGCTCGGTTGCAGCCGAGAGTTTTGTTATGACCTCAAGGCCCGGCCTCTGGGGCCGCTTTCGGTTCAGCGAGTTTTGTTATGACCTCAAGGGCCCGGCCTCAGGGCCGCTTTCGGTTGCGGCCGAAGTTTTGTTATGACCTCAAGGGCCCGGCCCTGGGGGCCGTCTCGGTTGCAGCCGAGTTTTTGTTATGACCTCAAGGGCCCGACCTCTGGGGCCGCTCGGTCGCGGTGAGTTTTTGTTATGACCTCGGGCCCGGCCTGGGGGCCGCTCGGTTGCGGCTAGAAGTTTTTGTTATGACCTCAAGGGCCCGGCCTCGGGACCCGGCGCTTCGGTTGCAGCCGAGTTTTTGTTATGACCTCAAGGGCCCGGCCTCTGGGGCCGCTCGGTGCAGCCGAGTTTTTGTTATGACCTCAAGGGCCCGGCCTCTGGGGCCGCTCGGTCGCAGCCGAGTTTTTGTTATGACCTCAAGGGCCGGCCTCTGGGGCCGCTCGGTCGCAGCCGAGTTTTTGTTATGACCTCAAGGGCCCGGCCTCTGGGACCGCTCGGTCGCAGCCGAGTTTTTGTTGTGACCTCAAGGGCCCGGCCTCTGGGACCGCTCGGTCATGACCAGAGTTTTGTTGTGACCTCAAGGGGCCGGCCTCGAGGCCCCGCTCGGTTGCAATGAAGTTTTTGTTATGACCTCAAGGGCCCGGCCTCTGGGGCCGCTCGGTCGCAGCCGAGTTTTTGTTATGACCTCGAGGGCCCGGCCTTTGGGGCCCTCGGTCGCAGTCGAGTTTTTGTTATGACCTCAAGGGCCCGGCCTCTGGGACCGCTCGGTCGCAGCCGAGTTTTTGTTGTGACCTCAAGGGCCCGGCCTCTGGGACCGCTCGGTCGCAGCCGAGTTTTTGTTGTGACCTCAAGGGCCCGGCCTCTGGGACCGCTCGGTTGCAGCCGAGTTTTGTTCTGACCTCAAGGGCCCGGCCTCTGGGGCCGCTCGGTTCGGCAAGTTTTGTTATGACCTCAGGGCCCGGCCTCTTGGGCCGCTCGGTCGCAGCCGAGTTTTTGTTATGACCTCAAGGGCCCGACCTGAGACTCGCTCGGTTGTGGCCAGGAGTTTTTGTTATGACCTCAAGGGCCCGGCCTCTGGGGCCGCTCGGTCGCAGCCGAGTTTTTGTTATGACCTCAAGGGCCCGGCCTCTGGGCCGCTCGGTCGCAGCCGAGTTTTTGTTATGACCTCAAGGGCCCGGCCTCTGGGCCGCTCGGTCGTAGCCGAGTTTTGTTATGACCTCAAGGGCCCGGCCTGGGACCGCTCGGTCGCAGCCTAGAGTTTTGTTATGACCTCAAAGGCCCGACCTGCCCGAGGACCGCTTCGCAGCCGAGTTTTGTTATGACCTCAAGGGCCCGGCCTCACGGGGCGCTCGGTTGCAGCCGAAGTTTTTGTTATGACCTCAAGGGCCGGCCTACTGGGGCCGCTCGGTTGTGGGCCCGAGTTTTGTTATGACCTCAAGGCCCGGCCTCGGGACCGCTCGGTCATGAGAGTTTTTGTTATGACCTCAAGGGCCCGGCCTCTGGGGCCGCTCGGTCGCAGCCGAGTTTTTGTTATGACCTCGAGGGCCCGGCCTCTGCGGCCGCTCGGTTGCAGCCGAGTTTTTGTTATGACCTCGAGGGCCCGGCCTGCAGGACCGCTCGGTCGCGCCCGAGTTTTGTTGTGACCTCAAGGGCCCGGCCTCTGAGACCGCTCGGTTGCAGCCGAGTTTTTGTTGTGACCTCAAGGGCCCGGCCTGCGGGGCCGCTCGGTTGCGGAGGAGTTTTTGTTATGACCTCGAGGGCCCGGCCTGGGCCGCTCGGTCTGACAAAGAGTTTTGTTATGACCTCAAGGGCCCGGCCCTGAGGACCGCTCGGTTGCGGCCGGAGTTTTGTTATGACCTCAAGGGCCCAACCTCTGGGTCCGCTCGGTCGTAGCCGAGTTTTTGTTATAACCTCAAGGGCCCGGCCTGGGCCGCTCGGTCTGTGATGATCGAGTTTTTGTTATGACCTCAAGGGCCCGGCCCTGCATGGGACCGCTCGGTCGCAGCCGAGTTTTGTTGTGACCTCAAGGGCCCGGCCTGCGGGACCGCTCGGTGCCAGTAGAGTTTTTGTTGTGACCTCAAGGGCCCGGCCTTTGGGGCGCAGCTCGGTTGCGGAGTTTTTTGTTATGACCTCAAGGGCCCGGCCTCCTGGGGCCGCTCGGTGTGACCCGGTTTTTGTTATGACCTCGAGGGCCCGGCCTTTGGGGCCCTCGGTCGTGATCGAGTTTTGTTATGACCTCAAGGGCCGGCCTCTGGGGCCGCTCGGCACTGGCCAGAGCTTTTTGTTGTGACCTCAAGGGCTCGGCCTCAGGACCGCTCGGTTGCAGAACTCCGGTTTTTGTTATGACCTCAAGGGCCCGGCCTGCAGGGCCGCTCGGTTCCTGTCGAGTTTTGTTGTGACCTCAAGGGCCGGCCTGCGGGCCCGCTCGGTTGCGGCCTGGAGTTTTGTTGTGACCTCAAGGGCCTCGAGGACCGCTCGGTCTTATTGAGAGTTTTGTTATGACCTCAAGGGGCCGGCCTTTGGGGCCGCTCGGTTGCGGCCTAAGTTTTTGTTATGACCTCGAGGCCCGACCTGCTGGGGCCGCTCGGTCATGATCGAGTTTTGTTATGACCTCAAGGGCCGGGCCTGGGACCGCTCGGTCCTGGCCAAAGTTTTTGTTGTGACCTCAAGGGCCCGGCCTCTGAGACCGCTCGGTTGCAGCCGAATTTTTGTTACGACCTCAAGGGCCCGGCCTCTGGGGCCGCTCGGTCGCAGCCAAATTTTTTGTTATGACCTCGAGGGCCCGACCTCTGGGGCCGCTCGGTCGCAGCCGAGTTTTTGTTGTGACCTCAAGGGCCAGGCCTCTGGGACCGCGCGGTCGCAGCCGAGTTTTTGTTGTGACCTCAAGGGCCCGGCCTCTGAGACCGCTCGGTTGCAGCCGAATTTTTGTTCTGACCTCAAGGGCCCGGCCTCTGGGGCCGCTCGGTTGCAACCGAGTTTTTGTTATGACCTCAAGGGCCCGGCCTTTGGGGCCGCTCGGTCTTGATCCCGAGTTTTTGTTATGACCTCGAGGGCCGGCCTCTGGGGACAGCTCGGTTGCAGCCGAGTTTTGTTGTGACCTCAAGGGCCCGGCCCTGGGGGCCGCTCGGTTGCGGTAGAAGTTTTTGTTATGACCTCGAGGGCCCGGCCTCTGGGGCCGCTCGGTCGCAGCCGAGTTTTTGTTATGACCTCAAGGGCCCCGGCCTGGGCCGCTCAAACAAAAGTAGCCCGAGTTTTGTCGTGACCTCAAGGCTCGGCCTCTGGGGACAGCTCGGTTGCGGACCCGAGCTTTTGTTATGACCTCAAGGGCCCGACCTCTTGGCTTCGCTCGGTCGCAGCCGAGTTTTTGTTATGACCTCAAGGGCCCGGCCTCTGGGGCCGCGCGGTCGTGAGCCGAGTTTTGTTATGACCTCGAGGGCCCGGCCTGCAGGGTTGTGCTCGGTCGGCCTGGCCAGCTCGGTCGAGTTTTTGTTATGACCTCAAGGGCCCGGCCTCTGGGACCGCTCGGTCGCAGCCGAGTTTTTGTTGTGACCTCAAGGGCCCGGCCTCAGAAACCGCTCGGTTGCAGCCGAATTTTTGTTATGACCTCGAGGGCCCGGCCTCTGGGGCCGCTCGGTCGCAGCCGAGTTTTTGTTATGACCTCGAGGGCGCGGCCTTTGGGGCCCTCGGTCGCAGTCGAGTTTTTGTTATGACCTCAAGGGCCCGGCCTCTGGGGCCGCTCGGTCGCAGCCGACTTTTTGTTGTGACCTCAAGGCCCGGCCTCTGGGACCGCTCGGTTGCAGCCGAGCTTTTGTTATGACCTCAAGGGCCCGGCCTGCGGGGCCGCTCGGTTGCAGCCAGAGTTTTGTTGTGACCTCAAGGGCCCGGCCCTGGGACCGCTCGGTCGCGGCCGAGTTTTGTTATGACCTCAAGGGCCCGGCCTTATGACCTGGGACTCGGTCTGAACCCGATTTTTGTTATGACCTCAAGGGCCCGGCCTGCGGGGCCGCTCGGTGTGCAGCCGAGTTTTGTTATGACCTCAAGGGCCCGGCCTCTGGGGACCGCTCGGTCGCAGTAGGAGTTTTTGTTGTGACCTCGAGGGCCGGCCTGCGGGACCGCTCGGTTGCAGCCAGAGTTTTTTTGTTATGACCTCAAGGGCCCGGCCTGCGGGATTTTTGGCGCTCGGACCTGAAATCGGCTTGGAGTAAGTTTTGTTATGACCTCAAGGGCCGGCCTGGGGGGCCCTCGGTCGTGACCCGAGTTTTTGTTGTGACCTCAAGGGCCCGGCCTCAGGACCGCTCGGTCGCAGCCGAGTTTTTGTTGTGACCTCAAGGGCCCGGCCTCAGGGGACCGCTCGGTTGCAGCCGAGTTTTTGTTATGACCTCAAGGGCCGGCCTGCGGGGCCGCTCGGTCCTGGCCAGGAAGTTTTGTTATGACCTCAAGGGCCCGGCCTCTGGGGCCGCTCGGTCGCAGCCAGGTTTTTTGTTATGACCTCAAGGGCCCGGCCTCAGGACCGCTCGGTCGCAGCCGAGTTTTTGTTATGACCTCAAGGGCCCGGCCTCAGGGCCGCTCGGTCGGTATCGAGTTTTGTTATGACCTCAGGGCCCGGCCTTTGGGACCGCTCGGTCTGCCGAGTTTTGTTATGACCTCAAGGGCCCGGCCTCGAGGACCGCTCGGTCGCATAGCCGGAGTTTTGTTATGACCTCAAGGGCCGGCCTGCGGGGCCGCTCGGTCGCGGCCGTTTTTTTTGTTATGACCTCAAGGGCCCGGCCTCTGGGGCCGCTCGGTCGCAGCCGAGTTTTTGTTATGACCTCAAGGGCCCGGCCTTTGGGGCCGCTCGGTCGCCGAGCCGCAGTTTTTTGTTATGACCTCAAGGGCCCGGCCTGCGGGGCCGCTCGGTTGTCATCGAGTTTTTGTTATGACCTCAAGGGCCCGGCCTCTGGGACCGCTCGGTCGCAGCCGAGTTTTTGTTATGACCTCAAGGGCCCGGCCTCTGGGACCGCTCGGTCGCAGCCGAATTTTTGTTATGACCTCAAGGGCCCGGCCTGGGGCACTCGGTCATCGAGTTTTGTTATGACCTCAAGGGCCCGGCCTCGGGACCAGCTCGGTTGCAGCCGAAGAGTTTTGTTATGACCTCAAGGGCCGGCCTCTCAGGACCGCTCGGTTGCGGCCGAGTTTTTGTTATGACCTCAAGATGACCCTGGGGCCGCTCGGTCGTAACCAGGAGTTTTGTTATGACCTCGAGGGCCGGCCTGCGGGGCCCTCGGTCGTGATGGAAGTTTTTGTTATGACCTCGAGGCCTTTGGGCCTCGGCCGATCGAGTTTTGTTATGACCTCAAGGGCGGTCAACCTCAGGATGAGTTTTCTTATGAAAAGAGGGAGGGCCTGAGGACCCTCGGTGTCGGCCGAGTTTTTGTTGTGACCTCAAGGGCGGCCTTTGGGAGTCCCAGCTCGGTCTTTGAAAGAGTTTTTGTTATGACCTCGAGGGATGAGGCCTGCAGGGCCGGAGGCCTGAGAACCCCGGTGCAGACGTTTTGTTGTGACCTCGAGGGCCCGGCCTGTGGGGACGAAGCTCGGTCGCAGTCGAGTTTTGTTGTGAGGAGGGTCAAGACCTCTGGGAGGGATGAGACGTTTTGTGATGACCTCAAGGGAGGCCTGAGAACCCTCGGTGTCGGCCCGGATTTTGTTATGACCTCGTCCGGCCTTTGGGGCCGCTCGGTCTACGCCTCGTTTTGTTATGACCTCAAGGGCCGGCCTGACCTCCGGCTTTTTCGTGACCTCAAGGGATCGCGTCTCCGTGATGAGTTTTTGTTGTGACCTCAAGGGCCCGGCCTGCGGGGATGATGGAATGAGCTGAGAGTTTTGTTGTGACCTCACGGCCTCTACGGGCCGCTCGGAAAAGACCAGTTTTTTGTTATGACCTCGGGCCCGGCCTCTGGGACCGCTCGGTCGCAGCCGAGTTTTTGTTAACCCTCAAGTGTACGCCCTGATGGAATGAGTCGTCTTCGAGTTTTGTTATGACCTCAAGGGGGACCTCGCCTCGAGTTTTGTTATGAAAGGGCCGGCCTCTAGGACCTCCTTGAGGGATGAAGTTTTTGTTATGACCGGAGGAGAGGACGGCCTCAGTTTTGGTATCGACGGATGATGGTCGCGAGCATTTTTGTTATGACCTCAAGGGCCGGCCTCTGGGCGCTCGGTGTTGAAAAGTTTTGTTATGACCTCAAGGGCCCGACCTGCTGGAGCTCGGGATGAGGCGTTTTGTGATGACCTCAAGGGCCGAGAACCTCGAGGACCGCTCGGTGCATGAAGGAGTTTTGTTATGACCTCGAGGCCTGCCTGGGGAAGTCTACGCCTCGAGTTTTGTTATGACCTCGAGGGCCCGGCCTGAGGGGCCGCTCGGTTGCAGCCGAAGTTTTTGTTATGACCTCAAGCCCCGGCCCTGGGTCCGCTCGGTCGGCCGGTTTTTGTTATGACCTCAAGGCCCGGCCCTAGAGCTGTCGGGAACCTCGTTTTGTTATGACCCGCCTGGGACCGCTCTGTCAGCAGCCGAGTTTTTGTTGTGACCTCGGGCCGGCCTGAAGGGCTGACTCTAGGCCTTTTGTTATGACCTCAAGGGCAGGCCTTTGGGCCAATGTTGCGTCCATGCCCCGAGTTTTGTTATGACCTCAAGGGCGGCCTTCGGGACCGCCTCGGTCGCAGCCGGCGTTTTTGTTGTGACCTCAAGGGCCCGGCCTCAGGACCACAACATAAACAATAAGAGTTTTTGTTATGACCTCAAGGCCCGGCCTTTCGCCCTCGGTTTGACTCAGTTTTGTTATGACCTCGAGGCCCGGCCTGCAGGGTTACGTGACCTCCTCGAGACCTTTCGGTGCAGCCGAGTTTTTGTTATGACCTCAAGGGCCCGGCCTTTGGACCGCTCGGTCGCGGTCGACGTTTTTGTTGTGACCTCAAGGGCCCGGCCTGTTGCTCGGTCGTGGGGAAGTTTTGTTGTGACCTCAAGGGCCCGGCCTCACGAGGCCTCCTCGAGTTGCGTTCTTTTTTGTTATGACCTCGAGGGCACGACCTCTGGGGCCGCTAAGGGCCAAAGTTTTGTTGTGACCTCCTTTCCTCCTTTTGCTCTTTCGCTCGACTTTTTGTTGTGACCTCAAGGGTCGGCCTGAGGGAGAGCTCGGTTCGAGTGAGTTTTGTTATGACCTCAAGGGCCAAGAAAGAGGCCAGGAGATGGTGAGAAGCGTGCCTTTTTGTTATGACCTCATGGGGAAAGGAATAAGCACTTTTCCGCCAAAACAAAGTTTTGTTATGACCTCGGGCCTTCCTCTTGGGGCCGCTTTATGGGGCCCGAATTTTGTTATGACCTAGCCCCCATGCCCAAAGGGTTCGAGGTCGCGCCGAGTTTTGTTATGACCTCGGGCTTTTCCTGGGGATGTTAACCTCTTCCTCGGTCGCAGCCCGAGTTTTGTTGTGACCTCAAGGGGGCCCGCGCCTGGGATAGACCGCTCGGTCGGATCGCATGCTTTTGAGTTTTGTTATGACCTCGAGGGCCGATCTTTTGGAATATTTGATCCCGAGGTTTTGTTATGACCTCAAGGGGCACGGCCTCACGGGGCGCTCGGTTCGAGGACCGAGTTTTGTTTTGACCTCGGGGCCCGGCCTCTGGGAAACGCTCGGTTGGCGCCCAAGTTTTGTTATGACCTCAAGGGCCCGGCCTGGGGCCGCTCGGTGTGAAGAGTTTTTGTTATGACCTCAAGGGCCGGCCTTATGGGGCCGCTCGGTCGCGGCCGAGCTTTTTGTTATGACCTCAAGGCCCGGCCTTTGGGGACCGCTCGGTCGCGGCCAGGAGTTTTGTTATGACCTCAAGGCCCGGCCTGCGGGCCGCTCGGTTGCGTGTAATTTTTGTTATGACCTCAAGGGCCCGGCCTGCAGGGCCGCTCGGTCATGACCCGAGTTTTGTTATGACCTCAGGCCCGGCCTGCGAGACCGCTCGGTCGCGACCGAGTTTTGTTATGACCTCAAGGGCCCGGCCTTTGGGGCCGCTCGGTCGTGCCGAGTTTTGTTGTGACCTCAAGGGCCCGCCTCTGAGACCGCTCGGTTGCGGTAGAATTTTTGTTATGACCTCGAGGCCCGGCCTGCGGGCCGCTCGGTCATGGTAGAGAGTTTTGTTGTGACCTCAAGGGCCCGGCCTTTGGGGCCGCTCGGTCGCGGCCGAGTTTTGTTGTGACCTCAAGGCCCGGCCTCTGGGACCACTCGGTCGCGGTGAGAGTTTTGTTATGACCTCAAGGGCCGGCCTGCGGGGCCGCTCGGTCGCAGTAGGAGTTTTTGTTATGACCTCAAGGGCCCGGCCTTTGGGGCCGCTCGGTCGCGGCCGAGTTTTGTTATGACCTCAAGGGCCGGCCTCTGGGACCGCTCGGTCGCAGCCGAAGTTTTGTTGTGACCTCAAGGGCTCGGCCTTTGGGACCGCTCGGTTGCAGCCGAGTTTTGTTATGACCTCAAGAGCCGGCCTGCGAGGACCGCTCGGTCGCGAGCCGAAGTTTTTGTTATGACCTCAAGGCCGGCCTGACCTCGGACCGAGCTCCATCGCAGCCCCGAGTTTTGTTATGACCTCAAGGGCCGGCCTGGGATCGCTTCGGTCATAGCTTGAGTTTTTGTTGTGACCTCAAGGGCCGGCCTCTAAGGGGCCACTCGGTCGTAGCCGAGTTTTGTTATGACCTCAAGGGCCACGGCCTGCAGGACCGCTCGGTCGTAGTCGAGTTTTGTTGTGACCTCAAGGCCCGGCCTGGGACCGCTCGGTCGCGTACTGGAGTTTTTGTTGTGACCTCAAGGGCCTGACCTCTGGGACCCGCTCGTCACGGCCGAAGTGTTTTGTTATGAATGCAAGGAGCCCGACCTTCCTGCTGCTCGGCCGCTACTCGGTCTTGGCGGGGAAAGCGGTTGCCAAGGGCCCGGTTGTTGGCTGAGAACCCCGTGTCGAACTGGCGGGGAAGATGGAATGAGGCGTACTCGTGCTGGTTTGCATCTACGCTCTTTGGCTGAAAAGAGGTCATCTTAGGAACCTGGAGAGGGGAGGAATGAGACATCTCCATGATGACAGCGGAGGCCGAGATCCCCGGTGTCGACAGGATGATGGAATGAGGCATCTTCGTGCTGTGGGACGAAGTCTACGCCTCGATGCTGAAAAGAGGAGGGCTGACAACCTCCTGGAGGGATGAGACGTCTCCGTGATGAAAAGCGGAGGCTGAGAACCCCCGGTGTCGACAGGATGATGGAATGAGGCGTCTTCGTGCTGTGGGACAAAGTCTACGCCTCGATGTTGAAAAGAGGAGGGCTGAAGACCTCCTGGAGGGATGAGACGTCTCCGTGATGAAAAGCGGAGGCTGAGAACCCCCGGTGTCGACAGGATGATGGAATGAGGCGTCTTCGTGCTGTGGGACAAAGTCTACGCCTCGATGTTGAAAAGGGGAGGGGCGACTGACCTCCCGGAGGATGAGACGTCTCCGTGATGAAAAGCGGAGGCTGAGAACCCCCGGTGTCGACAGGATGATGGAATGAGCCGTCTTCGTGCTGTGTCACGAAGTCTACGCGTCGATGCTGAAAAGAGCAGGGCTGACGACCTCCTGGAGGGATGACACGTCTCCGTGATGAAAAGCGGAGGCTGAGAACCCCCGGTGTCGACAGGATGATGGAATGAGGCGTCTTCGTGCTGTGGGACAAAGTCTACGCCTCGATGTTGAAAAGAGGAGGGCTGACGACCTCCTGGAGGGATGAGACGTCTCCGTGATGAAAAGCGGAGGATGAGAACCCCCGGTGTCGACCGGATGATGGAATGAGGCGTCTTCGTCTTTGCGGGACAAAGTCTCGCGCCGATGTTGAAAAGAGGAGGGCTGACGACCTCCTGGAGGGATGAGACGTCTCCGTGATGAAAAGCGGAGGCTGAGAACCCCCGGTGTCGACAGGATGATGGAATGAGGCGTCTCCGTGCTGTGGGACGAAGTCTACGCCTCGATGCTGAAAAGAGGAGGGCTGATGACCTCCTGGAGGGATGAGACGTCTCCGGGACGAAGTGCGGAGGCTGAGAGCCCCCAGGCATAGCTTTCCGATGTGGGATCGGCGGTGTAGGAGGCCATGGTCTGAGCCATAGAGCTGTCGGGAACCTGAGTGCTGCCCGTCTTTATATGTGAGATCGAGTATTGAAGGGAGACGCTAGGCCTTTTGCTGCGTTTGCCACGACGGCGCCAATGTTGCGTCCCGGGTCCACGGTTGCCGTACGGATTAGAGAGCATTCGGATTCCCTAGCACGTGGCGGCGTCGGGAGAAGGATCCGATCTCCGTCTCTATGAACCTGGACCTGCACAACATAAACAATAAGCAAGAGGTTAGAGGCCGACGGGGGGTTTCGTTCCCTGTTTGACTCATGGGTTGCGGAGAGGAGCAGGGTTACCCCTGCTGACGAGCTTTGTGCTCGATTTGTTGAATCGCGACGAGCACTGTTGGTCGCCGACGACCTTCTTGACAGGGAAGCAGAGTTGTTCCCTGGTTTGGCGAGCTAAGGGGAGCTGCCTTCTCCAAGGCCTCCTCCGAGTTTCGTTCTTCTTCTTTCATGGTGGTGAGGGCACACACACAGAGAGAGAGGCGGAGTAAGGGAAGGTGGTTCTTCCCCCTTTCCTCCTTTTGCTCTTTTTCGCTCCCTTTTCCGGCGAGGTCAGAGAGAGGGAGAGATGATGAGTGGGCTGTCCTTCCTCTGCCCAAGACAGAGGCCAGCCTGGAGATGCCTGAGAAGCGTGCCTTCTCTGTCCTTTTATGGGGAAAGGAATAAACACTTTCCCGCCAAAACGAAAGTATTTTCCACCTTTTGCCTTGGGCCTTCCTACGGGCCGTGTTTTATGGGCCCGTATGTTGGGACCCAACAGTGTATATGAAAATATGCATAAAATTTGCAAAGACCGTGTGTTTTTACATACATGTGTTGGATTGTGGTCACTACATTTAGATTTGGTTATTGAATATTTTTGTCAACTCTCGATGGGAAGATTTATTTAAAAATTCTTTTTCGTCAGTATAAAATGTTTGAAGTATTAACCCTTCCTATTTGAATATTTGATTTGACCTTATAATATATTCAGACATCCTAATATATTTGACAAATTTAAAAATTGCATCCAAAATCACGTGTGGTAAAATATAGTGAGCAATATTACCCATCGGTACAGAGCATATGGGTGGCCATACATGCTAACCTTAATTTATATTTGATTTGACCTAAAGTTATTGGGATTTTGTGTAATCCTTTTTTAAATTAGTCTTTAGATATTCAAAATTTAAATTAAATGTATGATTTGTATTTTTGTATTAATTTGTATTGAACTTTGATTTGGATATGAATTTTTATATTTAAATTTGAGATTTACCAATTTTATCCACTGTTTGGACCTAAAATGTCTCATACAAATGATTTTAACTATGTGTTTTAATCAGAACATTTAGAATATTTGTCACGATACTATTTTAGTTTCTGTGCACGCTATTGAATCATCCAACTATCAAATTCTACCCTCAATTACGAGCTGTCAGGCCTTTGACTTGGATTTTGACTAGGATTTGGACTTAAATTGAATATCGGCTTCTTGAAATCGATTCGGATTATTTCTATTTTGTTTATAGATATATATATATATATATATCTCGATGAAAACTATTTTCTAATTTGGATATTTGTTTTAGGTTTGGATATTTAATTTGAGTATAAAACTATTATTTAATTTTGGATTTTAGATTTTTATTGAATTTGTTATATCAACAATTCGGATTTATTCTATTATTTGAACGGATATTTATCCATTTAACATTTTATCATATTTATTGGATTCCTTTTATTTAAATATGATACTTATTGAGTATTAGACTCATATTTCCTATTATGTTCATTTAGAGTAGATAATTAGACCATATTACAGGAGCAAGATCAAGTTTCGTTATGGTATCACATTTTTTGGTGAGTTTCATAATTATTTAAATAAATAGTAACGATCGTATTTAATTTATGGATGGATTCTGTTAGATTATCTTTGGACGCTTGAGCCGGCCGCATGTGGGCCTTTGGATTGTGTATTGAGATTTCTTGAGTTGATTTCTTTACATGGATGTATTGCTATTATTATTTGGTATTTTCTTTACGACTATTTGGGGTAGGTTATAATTATTTTATCCGAATGATTTTTTGATGAGATCCTGTGTGGATTTTGATTTATTGGATTCTATATTTTTGGTTTGTCATACCCAAATTTTTAGAATATAACATGATTTATTTAATTTATTTAAAATTTTATATTTTAAAAATTATAATTAATTATTTAAATTGACCTACTTGATTTGAGTTCGTGACAGAAGTGGCATAAGGGAAGATACTTTGGATCATTTGAAGAATTTGCAGTCGGTAAGGGTAGTCGGTCAATGCGGTTGGTGCGAGAGTGCCAAATTTATTCTGTGGTGGGAGCAGAAATGGTGATTTGAGGTACATGTGGTTGTACAGAACCAGCGATCGAAGTGATTGTAGGTTAGGGAAAGTGAAGATGTAGAGAAATTGGAGTGTCTAGTAGAACTAGAGGAGGGGAAGTAACAGTAGAAGAAGCCACAGAAAGTGAAAAGTTCACTGACCAATTAGGGTTTTGCTTAATTATGTGGAGAGATGAGAAGATGCCAACAATGGAGTTCTGCATTTGCTTGATTCGTGTTGTATTTTGCCAGATGCTTATCGCAACTTCATTCAACTCCTTTGAAAATTTAGAGATGGCAATTTCCAGTGAAGCGATTGCCTGCTCTTCGGTTGTTAGATCCATATCTCTACTTCATATTAATGAAAGCACCAATGATACATGCTTCTACAGTGTAATGAGAAAGGAAGCCGAACTCACAGAGAAGAAGCAAGGAAGGGGATTTCAAGCAGAGAGGAAAGGAGTGAGAAGGCAACCAGACAGAGCGAGAGAGTTCGAGGGAGATCAAGAGAAAGAAAATAAGAGACCGAGGTGAGGAAGAAAACTGAGTGACTGTGAGAGAGAGAGAGAGAGAGAGAGATGGCAGAGAGGAGAGTAGAAAGCAGAACAATGAAATTCTCTTGTTTTTCCTTCACTGTAGCATTCCAATACAAATAGTAATATCCAACTAATTCAGTTGGAAATCAACTGAATAGAAATCAGTCCACGAGACCCCAACAAAATAACAACTCATTACTTTAACTAATTACCTAATAACAACCTAATTATTATTTAACTAAGGGTAGTAAGAATTTAGGCGCGTAACATTAATATAGGTAGGTAAACATCTTCCCTGCCACTGGCAATCTCGTCTGACATGGAACATGACTTCAACAACTGAAACCGCAATCCACAGAATGATGATGACTTCTTCTAAACTTTGATTTCAAGGAGTGCAAATAACATGGTGATGGAAAAGTTTTCTTGGGCAGTTTTGGGAAATTATCTGGCAAGTGAATCGCATTGTCGTGCAATATTCTTTCTTCCGTTGGAGTAGATCCCATCCTGTACAGAAAGCAATCAATCTTTCATTGACACTCATGCAAAAATTAGGCGTACATTTGGTATAAGTATTCTCAATAAAATATACTCATGTGCGAATCAAGTATAGATCGGGTATGAAAGCTAGGAGAAGGCATATTTATGAAGAATAGTCATATATCTTGTACTCAATTTTATTAACGTTTGAAAACATTTTAAATTATTTATCTTGAAAAAGCACGTTTCGGTGCTTACGTGTTTCGACCCCGTTACAAGTATAGCGGAAGCAATAAAATAAATTAATTAAATTAAATATCCGATACACGTAAGGGATATTTAACTCTAGATGATAACGAGATTAACAAACATGCACAATATAATAATGACAAGCAATAGAGATCTGCCAAGCATAAACAATAGTAAAAAGATCCGATTTTTGGTGACGAAGAAACTTCGATACCCACGGTATCGAAAAACACTCCGGCTTCAACGCCAGGGAAGCAATGCACTATGAAAATCAACTTACAGCCCGGTGGTAACGACCCAGCTAACCTAGCCAGACTTACTCCCGACACGTGATCCCTACCAAGGAACTCCTTGGATTTGCCCGGCAACGGAACCGGACACCTTCCGGTCTTCAAGCCACTCTTCCCTCTCGTGCCACTTGGTGCCAATCACGAGCGGATCTCCTTCTTCACGAACCAAAGTCTCCAACAATGGTAGAAGGATGGAAGTTTGAATAGAAAAAGTAAAAGAAGAAATGGTGAGAAAACTCTTTAGATCTTGAAGCTCAAAGAATGTCTTTTGGTTTTCTCAAGAGAAGTTAAAGCAATTGAAGCATGTAAAGCTTTCTTCTCAAATGGGGGCTCAAAATAATCTCTCCAGAATGTTTATGGCGTCCATAGGGTTTGAAAAACATAAGCCAATATTTATAGAGGAGCCAAAAATCGCGTTTTAAAATTGCCGTTTGGGCCGCCGAGCGGGGCTCGCGGAGGCGGCCGCGGCCGTAGGGTTCCGTGGGAAACCCTGCGGGCGCTCGAGCCGAGATCAGCGCGCGATGGCGCCCCCATTCTAGGATTTCGGCTCGGCGACCATCGAGCATGAAGCGGCGGGGAGGTTTGGTTTTGCTCTCGAGCCGCTAGCGAGCACCGAGCGGCGGGCGGCCTTTTGGCGGGCTCGAGCGTGTGGAGAGCGGACCGAACAAATTTTAACCCGCAACCCACAACCCGACATCAAAACAATGATACATATGGTCACGGAATATGCCAATAAGACAAAAGTCTCTAACAATCTCCCCCTTTAGCAATTCCGTGACAAAACTCGGAAAATAAATAAATACAGTGAATCACGGGTTGACACCACCGAGATAGAACCCGTGTACATAAAAAAACCTACGCCTAGTGATACAAAAGAGATACAAAGAAAATTAAGTAGCTAAACGAGAGCTGCTGAGGCGATGTGATGAAAGCTTGTGGGAACAGCCTGTATACTTGAGTGCCCTGGGCAAGCAAGGTTAGTAACAACAGGCAAAAACAATAATAACAATATAACAACATGCATGGTACATAAGCAGGAGACACATACAACAATACTCCCCCTAAAGAAAATAAACAGTACTCCCCCTCAAGTAATAATAATTTGAACTAATATGCAAATAACAAAAAAAGTCCCCCAAAATAAGCAAGCTCCGCTCCGTCTCCCCTAAGCTCCCCCTATCAAAGTGCATCAAAAATTTATCTCCCCCTTTTTGTCACGAATGGCCAAGGGGTAATGAAGCTCATTTTTCTTAACCCAAACTTGTCTCACTGAATGCACTATTGTATTCAAGCTTTTAACTTGTGCATCCAAATGTTGAAGGTGATCAACAAGTTTATTCATGTTAAGGCCAAGTTTTTTATTGTGCAAAGGATTCATGGTGTAGCACTTTGGGCTGAATGTGACCAACTTTCCCACATGCATGACAGGTGAAGGCACAAACTTAGGGATGAAAGAGTTGTTCATGGCCTTGTGGTTACCTAGATTAGATGGACCAAATCTGTTATTCACACGTTGAGGCACGGCCTTGATGACTTTGGGTGTGTGGGCATGATTATGTGAAATTTTAAGCAAGCGGGAATAAACACGGTTTTAGGTTCCACATCAGTTTGTACAAAGTTCGCAACATACCCCAAATCATGTTTATTTCCACAAATTTTTCCCAACCCCAAGCATATGATCTAATTTTGCAGACCCATTTGAGAATTGTTTCAAATCTTTCGAGAGGCCTCAAGTTGATTCTAAAGTTGTTATTTGTTTAGTACATGAGACTTTGATTCTCAATTTCTTGAGTTTTAGAATCTAATTCAGATTGTAGAGCTAATCTTTCTTGTTCCAACTCAATGACCCCTCTTGTTTAAGGTTTTATTTTGTTTTCTTTACTTTCAAGCATTCCTAAACAGTTTCTTATCGTAAGCTTCTTGAAGGCCGTCAAATTCAGCTTGAGCTCGGACTCGAGTCATCATTGATCAATATTATCTACTGAATTTCCACACATGGAGGTCATAAAAGCCATGTACTTGACCGGCCCATTTTCTGAATATGGTTCACCCTCTTCTTCTTCGTCATCACTTAGGGTCAAATTAGCTTTAAAGGCTTGACCTTGTTGGCGTTTAAAGTTTGGGCATTCAGCCCGATAGTGACCAAAGCCTTTACATTCATGACATTGAACGTCCTGAGTCGTTTTTGATTTGGAATCCTTAAGTTCATGACGGTCTTTCTTCTCAAATTTATGTGATCGTTTTAAGTCCACATCAAGTTTTTTTGACGAAGAGTTCTTTTTCTTTAAGAATTTTTTAAAATTCTTAACAAATAATGCAAAATCATCATCGCTACATGATTCTTCATCGGAATCCCGATTTAAACTCGTCCCTACTTGATTTTAGAGCAAGAGATTTGTTTTTCCTTGAGCGGGCAAGGTGTGCTCATACGTTTGTAGGGATCCTACAAGTTCTTCGATCTTCATTTTATCAAGGTCTTTACTTTCTTCAATAGTAGTGACCTTAGGTCTAAAACATTCGGAAGTGATCTAAGAACTTTTCGATAATTTTATTCTCATGGATTCGTTCTCCTAAATTAAACGTGGAATTGACAATATCATTCAATTTTGCATAGAACTCATCAAAGGTTTCATCATCTTGCATTTTTAGTTCTTGAATCTAGTGGTGAGCATTTGCGATTTTGAATTTTTCACTAGTTTCGTTCCAAGAGTGGTTTCTAAAATATCCCACATCTTTAGAAATCTCACACATTGAGATTCGTTTAAACTCATCGGGAGATACAGCCATAAAAATAGCATGTAACCCCTTACTATTCCATTGCAAGCATCAAGTTCTTCTTTTGACCACAAAGAGAGAGCTTTTAGCTCATCACCACTTTTAGGTGAGTCCACCTAATTTGGGTACTTTCGCCCATACACGCTCATCCATTGATTTAAGGAAGGCTCTCATCCGGACCTTCCAATAAGTATAGTTACTCCCATCAAAGAAAGGAGAACGAGTGATCCACTCGTGTACATCTAGATCGGGGGTCGTGGATCGGGGGTAAGTCTCGATACCAATTGAAAAAGCACATTTCGGTGCTTACGTGCAGCCAACCCGTTACAAGTATAGCGGAAGCAATAAAATAAATTAATTAAATTAAATATCCGATACACGTAAGGGATATTTAACTCTAGATGATAACTTGAGATTAACAAACATGCACAATATAATAATGACAAGCAATAGAGATCAAGCCAAGCATAAACAATAGTAAAAAGATCCGATTTTGGTGGCGAAGTGAAAACTTCGATACCCACGGTATCGAGAAAAACACTCCGGGCTTCAACGGCCGGGAAGCAATGCACTATGAAAATCAACTTACAGCCGGGTGGTAACGACGCCGCTAACCTAGCCGACTTACTCCCGACACGTGATCCCTACCAAGGAACTCCTTGGATTTGCCAGCGGCAACTAACCGGACACCTTCCGGTCTTCAAGCCCTCTTCCCTCTCGTGCCACTTGAATTGCCAATCACGAGCGGATCTCCTTCTTCACGAACCAAAGTCTCCAACAATGGTAGAAGGATGGAAGTTTGAATAGAAAAAGTAAAAGAAGAAATGGTGAGAAAACTCTTTAGATCTTGAAGCTCAAAGAATGTCTTTTGGTTTTCTCAAAGAGAAGTTAAAGCAATTGAAGCATGTAAAGCTTTCTTCTCAAATGGGGGCTCAAAATAATCTCTCCGAATGTTTATGGCGTCCATAGGGTTTGAAAAACATAAGCCAATATTTATAGAGGAGCCAAAAATCGTTTAAATTACGCCGTTGGCGCCGCTCAGCCGGGATCGCGCGCGGTGTGGCCCCCATTCGGGATTTGGCTCGGCGGCCATCGAGCATGAAGCGGCGGGGAGGTTCTGGTTTTAGGCTCGAGCCGCTAGCGAGCACCAGGCGACGGGCGGCCTTTAGGCGGATCGAGCGTGTGGAGGCGGACCGAACAAATTTTAACCCGACAACCCTGACCCGACATCAAAACAATGATACATATGGTCACGGAATATGCCAATAAGACAAAAGTCTCTAACATATCTATCTAATTATAAAAAAATATGCCAATACAACATACTCCTAACACAAACACTATGGACTAGGAGGAGACCTATCTCTGTCGGGCTCTAGGGTCTAGGATGTGCAGCTTTGACTTGGATTCCGGCTCCAGGAGTCATTATCATAATATGGCCGAGATCACGTATGTGCCCTTTCTCGACCTTGTGAGGAATAGGACCTCTCTTGACTGTGCTTTCATTCTATCCTGATATGAAACGCTCATTTTGTTTAAAAGTCACTCTTAAAAATAACAAAGCCACTCTTCAAATGGCTTGTTTAAAAGCTAATTTTGGGGCACAATCAAATAGGTGGAGGAAATAAGTTGATTACAACTATACCAAGCAGTTTGCAGGGGGAAGAAAGATCCACTCGAAACATTACCATCTTTCCCACTTTTCCTTCTTTCTTTCCGGGAGAAGACAGTCGCCATCCAATATTTTTCTAAAACATATCACAAAAAAATGTTTAATACTTCCTAAAGCAGTTCCCCACCGCACCCGCATCACATGAACAGCGATTATTGGTATGCCGCAGAGGATGATGCAGGTCAGTGAGGGAGCCATATTGACATACCTGGAATGTAGCCTTCGTCTGGCAAAAGTGGACTTGTAATCATGGCTTCACGACTGTAATATAATACCGGATCCTTATTTGAGTTATTTTGGATATATTTGTCATTCTAGATTAATTGAATGTGTTGAAATCAATTATTTTTGATGAAATTTTAAAGAATATTCGGAGCAGCGGGTTAGTGCCTGAAGCACGCTCGAATGGCGCATGAGCGCTGCCCGAGGCCACGCTTGAGTGCCGAAAGCCATGTGTTAGCACTCGAGGCTCGCCTAAGGCGACGCTCAAACGCTGTTTGGGCTATATAAGGGGAGTAGTGGCACTGTGCAGGCATTCACATGAGAGAAGAAGAGAGGAGAAGGAAGTGGAGAGGAAGAAGAGATAAGATACATCGGTGTATCATTTTGTCAAATCTATTTAGTATAAGATTGAGGTAACTATCTATAAATCCTATCTTTATTCTGTTTTAATATCGAATAAGTTTAGTATTTGTTTGGGGGTTTAATGTTCATGCATACTCATTTTATTTAGTCTATTTGTTTTTTTTCTTTTTTTGTGTATGCATGATATTTTTACCAATTGTTTGGATGTTTGTTTGGGTTTTATAGGTATTTGAGGGTTTTGTTATTTTATGAAAAAATAGATAAATATTTGATACTATAAATTTTTATATCAGTACATTTGTATAAAAATTAGTATGAAATCTATATAGGCCGTATATTAGTACTCATGTATCGCTGCCTGGAGATTGAGGTTGCTACTTTTGTGATACGATTCGATATGTGTTTTGTGGTGCTTACCCTAACGAGGAGACTTTGTTCCAAATGGAAAAAAAATTGTTACTCCCTTTTTCGCCGGCAAGAAAAGGTTTTGTTTATAGATGACCCATCCCATTTGTGTTTTAACGAGGATCATCATAAGTAAATTGAATAGAAATTAATGTATTTGGATGTCCTAATATATAAATATAAATGAATTGAACGGAAATTAATATATTTGGACGTCCTAATATATATAATAAACTAATGGATTACACTCAAAATCGTGAGTGATAAAATATAGTGAGTTAATTTCTTATTTATAAGAGACAGAGTACATAGATAGCCCTACCATGGGTCAAAATAGTGGTTGATATGGATTAGAGTTACTAGGAGTATATATAACCCTTCCTCAAATTGATCATGTGATCTTTGGTTCTTCAATTTCGTGTATATTTTATATTTTTATATGAATTTATATCTGAATTTTGATTTAAAATTTACAGGTTTGCCCATTTATAGGATTTGGTTAGTCACATATACTCAAATATGTAATTTGTATCGAAAAATATTTCAATTTATATAATTTCATTCTGACCTTTGATTATTCGTCTGTGATTTGGATCAGAGCTTTATTTCAGTTTGTATGCCTTTCATATAGATATGATTTGATTTAGATTATGTGATTTGATTTCGGATCACAATTTATTGAGTATACCCTAATGGGACTATATTTTGATTTACATTATGATTTGAGTATGAGACAATTCTTATGACTTTCAATATTGGGTTATACTCAAATTTATGATTTGACTTTCAATATTAGATTTTCAAATTTTAAAATTGTGTCTTTACCTGTTTTGATCATGTTTATGGACCCTCCCCTTGATTTCGGATATTATTATTGTTTACTATATGATATTGATACTTATTGAGTTTTATACCCATATTTTATTTCTTATCCCTTTAGAGTAGTGGCTTTCGATATTGTGTAGGAGTTTGGATGAGATCTGATCGCCATTATGGACTTGTTATTGTATGGGTTGTAATATGAACTTTGAGTTTGGCCAGGTTTAGGCCTTTAGATATGTATAAATAGATGAGTCAGTGTGCGATGGATATATATATATATATATGTGTATTTGGTTTGTCCCTCCCTTATGATTATTCGGAGTGGGTTATATTTATTATTATTCAGACAATTATCTGATGATGTCTTGTGATGGGTTTTGAGTTCTATTTCTTCATTTTGGAAGATGAAATTATATGGTCTATTTATTTAGTCACATCCGAGTTGGGATTTATTATATAATTTTTGGGAATTATTGACTAATTTATACTTGCCTTGGTTTGGGTTTGTAACAACTATGGTTTCAGAGAGAGTTGTAATGAGAGGTATCTGTGTGAATTTTGGGTCAATTTTGAAAAGGCCATTGATTGAATATTTTACGTGATTGGTAATTGTTAGGGCAAAAAATAGAAATTCTAGATGTGGGGGTTTTAGATCAAACCGAGAGAATGGCTATCTAGCTATGATGGGTCGCATGAGCAATATTATGGACATGATGATTTAGAACCAAGATCATGATATGGCTACTATGGGGAGGTTGGCTGAGCAAGGGCAGGGACAAGGCAAGATGACCTTCGACCGGTTCAAGAGTGAATCTGTCCTAAAATGTTTAGGAGAGTTCGATCTGATCTAAGCATATAATTGGCTTCAAAAGGTGGAGAGAGTATTTGAAGTTATTAACTGTCCAGATGAGGATAAAGTTAAATTTGCAGCCTATAAGTTGGAGGGCAAGGCTAGTAGGTGGTGGGCTACTCGACGCCATATTTTGGGATTGGAGAACGAGGAGATTTCTTAAGAGGTTTTTTAGGAGGCATTTCTGGAGAAGTTTTTCCCATCTAGCACCCAAAAAATTAAGAAATATGAATGTAGCTGATTGAGCTAACGAAATAAGACTGTAGCCAAGTACGATACGAAATTTATGGAGTTATCTCAATTTGCTCCTCATATATTTGGAGATGAGACCCTGAGAGCCCCGCCCGCAAGTTTCTGCAAGGGCTTTAGGATTCCATCAAAAAGTTGCTTGTGTCCCTCTGTTTGCAGACTTACAGTGAAGTGTTGGATCAAATTTTATTGATTGAGTAGAAGTAGCTTTGAGAAAAATATTTTGAGAGTAAATCAGAGTATAGAGATCAAAGTTCAAGGGGTGGAGGCCCCCATTTGAGGTCTAAAGGACAAGACAAAGGAAAATCAATTCGGGTAAAGTCTTCTCTGCCAAAGCCCCAATTCAAGATATTAATATGTGAAATTTGTGGAAAGAATATGTTTCCACCAAAGTGGAGCTTGTTATAATTGTGACCAGATAATCCACCTGGTGAAGGATTATCCTACTCCTCCGAGACGTCTGGATAGGAGGACGGTAGTTCCTAGCCCGGCATTTACGACGACTACACGAGACGCTAGAGTAGATCCATCAATTGTGAAAGTAACTTATAAATCTTTGATTCTTTGGAATATGTGTTAATTGATCCTAGGGCTATACATTCATTTGTGGCCCCTAGATTTATGTGTAACTTATGTGTGGCCCCTCAATATTTAGAATGTACTTTGATGGTATCTATCCTAGTAAATAAGTCTCTATTTGTAGATATTGTGTACCTTCGGTATCAAGTTTGGGTCTGTAGATATAAATTGTTGGTAGATCTAATTTGGTTGGATATGCTAGACTTTGATATTATTTTGAAAATGGATTGGTTAGTATGTTATCACACTACAATGGATTGTTTCAATAAATCTATTTTGTTTTGCATCCTAGGGTACAAATCTTTTGTATTTTAAGGCAGAGTTGGAAGGAAAACTACCAGATTGATTTCAGCATTACACGTGAGCCACTTGATGAAAGATGGATGTCAAGTTTATTTAGCATATGTGATCACATTTGGGAGTTATTCTGTGGCCATTGAGGATGTTTCAGTTGTTTGTGAATTTGAAAATATTTTTCGGAGGATTTGTCTGGATTACCTCCAGATTGAGAGATCTAATTTGCTACTGATGTTGTGTCTAGATCTGTATCAATTTCGATGACTCTATATAAAATAGCCCCATTTGAGTTGAAGGAACTAAAATAGCAGTTGTAGGATTTGTGAGAGAAAGGTTTTATTCAGCCTAGTGTATCGCCGTGGGTGCTCTAGTACTTTTTGTGAAGAAGAAAGATGGATCGATGAGATTATGTGTAGACTATCGAAAACTAAACAAAATCACGATTATAAGTATCCCCTCCTAAAGATAGATGATTTGTTTGATCGGTTGTAAGGAGTTCAGGTATTTTCCAAGATCGATATGCGTTTAAGATATCATTAGTTGAGGATTAAGTAGGATGATGTGCTTAAGACGGCTTTCAAGACATGGTACGACCATTATAAGCTCTTGGTAATACCATTTGGATTTGCAAATATACCAACATCTCTCATGGATTTGATGAACCAAGTTTTTTAGCCGTACTTAGACAAATTCGTGGTAATCTTTATCAATGATATTTTGATTTACTTGAGGAGTTTTGAGGAGTATGAAACCTATTTGAGGACAGCGTTGCAGATATTGAGAGAAAGGTGGTTGTTTGCTACGTTAAAGAAGTGTAAATTCTGACTGGATGAAGTTTCATTCTTGAGTTATATTATTTCTAAAGATAAAATTTTTATAAATCCGAAGAAAGTAGAAACAGTGGCAAATTGGGAGAGACCGACAAATATTATAGAGGTGCAGAGTTTCTTGGGCTTAGTTGGATATTATAAGCAAAATGTGAAAAATTTTTCAAGAATTGCGGTATCGCTAACGCACTTAATGCAGAAGATGATAATTTTTATTTGGGATGATGATTGTAAGGATAGCTTTTAGGAGTTGAAGATGATGTTGACAACAGTGCTAATATTATCAATCCATGATAGATTAGATAGATTTATAGTGTGTGATGCTTCTAAGAAAGATTTAGGTGTAAGGTACCAACTTTCAAGATATGGTATTTAGGAATAATTAAATTAAAATAAGTGAACGATATCCAAAAATACTGAAGAAATTGGATTGAGAGGCCCAAAGATTCGAAATTGGAAGAATTAAGAACCGGTGTTATAAACCTCGAAATGTCAATCAGTATTAAAATTTGGGTTTTAAATTATGGCAATCGCGATGTATTAAATTAAGATAACCAAAAAAATAGGCTTCAAATTCATGGGAACCGTAAAGTTGGAAGCGGAATCGGGCAGCCGCTTGCTGGGTGCTTGAACTCCCCGGTAAGTGCCAATTCCAGCGTGCTAGCGCCTGAAGCGCACTCGTCATGTGCTTGATTGCCAGTCTGTTATAAAGATGCATCGGGATTTTTACCGTTGAAATTTTGTAAAAATCTGGGAGAGAGGAGAGAGAGAGCTTGAAGGGGAAGAGAGAGAAGGTAGAGAACAAAGCTTTCGGATTCGATTTTGGTTTGGAGCTAGTTGGAGAAGTGATAGATCGAGTCAATGTAAGTATATCAATACCATCCTCTTTTATTTTCTTACACTTTTATTTTATTTTTTTCAGGTATCCTCGTTCTGATACCCTATTAAAATTATATTATGTATTACCCATGGTTTGAGTATGTACATATGTAAATTTCGTGTCCAAATTTTAAGTTTTGACCAGTCTTTCGCACCAAAATCCTAACCCCGCGCATGGACATTTTTACCCACGAATTTTTGGGGCTTTTGCTTAAATTGAGTCTAGATTATCATTATCCATAACTTGTGCATGTTAATTTATCAATTGAGTATCCGATTTGGTTGTTTTAAATAAAATTTTTGTTCGTCGGAACCCTAACCCGGGCCCGGACCATATTTAACGAGTTAATTTGAGTTTTGTGTATGATTTGAATTTAATTATGATTTACCCATGTCTTGAAAGTGGATAATTTTCGGTTGGGTGTCTGATTTTGCACATACGGACCCTCGTCACCTGCACAGTACTGTTTACCTGCACAGGTACTGTTCATCCAAGGCAATTGAGCAATATTTTGCATAATTCTATTGTGTTTAATTGTTATTTAAGTTATATATTTTCATATGTTTAATTATATGTTCTGGAAAATATTATTGTAACCATTTGTGAAGGATATTTCATCTGAAATCTCTAAAGTCGTGTTTGACCCGACTTGGTAAGAAATTTCTATCTCATTCAAGTACCATGTTAAATTATTTATATAATTGAAGTCATTGAAGACTTAAGGCAAGAGAAATGATTTTTTTTATTTGTATATATATATATGTGTGTGTGTGAATTTATCAAGATGTATGAAGTTTTAAGGGATTCCACAAATCAGTTATATCTAATAATCTGTTCTCTTGGAAGTGAGAACTCTGTGTAAAAATTTGGTGGATCCTCCCTTAAAGAATAAGTAATTCTAAAATCTGGAGTAAGAATTGTATTTCTGAGGGTAATATTCAGTGGCATACCTTAGGATAATTCAGTAGTATATCAAAGAATGCTCCTTGACCATGGGAGATACTCTGATGGCGTATCTGTTATCTAGCCTTATATATTGACAAAAAATATACCGTCCGTCACAAGATATTAAAATTGAGATATCGTGACAGTGCCTTAGAATGTGTGGGGTATAAACACATTTCATTCCTCAATTGTCTACTCCGTTGACTAGTGAGGCCCACTAACTCAAATCTAAAAAGATAAATGATGAATTCTACATGATTTAGAATTTAAAGAAATCAACGATAAAATGTGAAAGCTATTTATATTATAGAAACATATTTGATCATGTTTTACGTTACGCATTATGTGTCATGTTTCTGTTATCTTTCTCTTGGTTTATATTGCGTATATTGCTACTATATTGTGCACTGCTGAGTTTTAAACTCACTCCTTGCTGTTTTCTTCTTCCTCCAAATTAGCACATGCTTGCATCCGATAGGGTAGAGTAGAGGCTAAAAGATGGCTAGTCGTGAAATTTGGAAGATTTTATTGAAGACTTATTATTTTGTGATTTTATGCACTACTAAGAGGATGTATATATATTTCTGTTGGATTGTTATTGTATGTTGTAAAATTTTGGACAATTAGATAGTATAGCCTACTGTGCAAGGATGTATATTTATATACTTTTACAAGTTATTATGGTTTGTTTCAGGTACCTAGTAGTATCTCTCTATATCCGATGTTATGTTTGGGATCATAACGTTGGAGTCACGTAATGATTGTCATAGATTTAGGATCCTATATTGGTTAGTTGTGTTTGTCTGGAGGTTGGAGTTTGAATTTGATGAATTTTTGATGTGTTATGGTTGTATACTTGTTGTATAGGGTTGTTGTACAGGTTTTATATTTATTTGGCAGTCGTTTTTCTACCAGAACTCTACCGAATTTTCGGTAGGAAACCCAATCTTTCACAGTTGATATCAAAGAAAAGAGATACCTTAAATATGATTTGAATATTGTATAAAAGCTTAGGCCAGATTAAGTCAAATCAGATAAGTAAATGGAGGCTTAGGATAATTAAATTAGACCAAATAGTTCTAATTATCCTGGTTTGCTAACTTAGGCTAAGAACTAAGTTAGGAATAGTGATTTAGTTTGGTTGTCTAGTTTATGCATCCTAGTTAGTGTCCGAAGCACGATCTAACCCATGTGTTTTTGTTCCAGAAAGAATATTAACGTTGGCTCCTAGACAAGGGTTTACTCATGGTGTTGGTCAACCGCAAGGCCGAGAGGAAGAAGTTGTTTGGAGGTGCCTTAAGGTTTGAACTTGATCAATGCCGAGCTAGTGTTGAGTATATCGACATCAATTCGAAGCCTAAGTAATCGATTTTAGTTCAAAGTTTACGTTTGATCGGCTTTGGGTTGAGGTCCTCAGGTTAGTAATTTGTTAAGAACAAATACTTGAATATGATGATCAAGCGTGATGGATAAGGTGGAATCGATGGCTTGGGGTTAGTATGACTTAGAGTCAATTCTAGTGTAACAAATCCAAGTATGTCGATTCATAATCGATATGGTAATGACTAAGTGCCTAGACTTTTGGGCAACTTGGATCCTATAATGTTGAAATATGAATCCTAAGGATTGAGATGGTATCTGTAGTAATTTAATATTCCAAAGAAAATAAGGTCATGTCGCCCCGTATAAGTTAGAAAGTGAAGTCAACCTTAGATGGTTGACGTGAATAGAGTCATAGTTCTCGAGGATAAAGAGATACCTTGAGATATATTGTAGGTGCTCTATGGATGAATATTTTATTTCAATGGAATTTTTGGAAGCATATCTCAATTGTGGATAGTCCGATCGCATGATCAAGGATTGTCCATATTCTACGGGTTGGACGAAAAAGTAGTCTAGTACATTGGATCAAGGTTCCGCGGTGATGGCACTAGTATTGAGGTGTCATCAACTGTGGTGGAAGGAAAGATTTTCGAATCTAAACATTTCAGTAGATGTATTGTTTTGAGATTCTGAATATATATTTTATTTATATTTTCTAAGTTTATTCATTTATCTAAGGATTTAGGCTTGATATTAACAGTATCGAGATTTATGACATTTCTTTAGGTTCGTAGGTATGATTGGTTGGGCAAAATTTATTTGTTTTTATAGTACTGATCCTTGGTATGTTATTACTGATGATTTGGTCGGTGAGCCACCGTGTTGGTATGAATTATGTTGATAAGAATATTATACTTTGTAATCTAATTATAAAATTTTGACTTTAAAGTAGAGTTGATCTGGGTATTAGGAAATTAGTATCACTATACCTGCAAGTCATCTAATAAGGATATGCGTTTAATTTATGTTGCGAGATGAGACCACAATTGAGAGTCGTCTTGTGGTCACTAAGATATTTTGGTTGTATAAGCAGTTAAGGATGTTCCTTAGAAGTGAAGATGTGCTTGATTTGTCTCTGATCGGTAATTCGAGGTTATACCGAAGACGGTACCGATATTCTTAAGAATTCTAAATAAAATCAAGGGAAGCATTGATCAAGTGCTGCTTGGGAATGCCTAGTACATCTTAGATGTGTAAGATGAACTGTGAAGGTTACTTGTGGATTTTTAAAAATTTGAGTGTTTTGAAGATTAATAGTTTGATAAGCGAACGCTGTTAATGAATAGATGAACCGTTTGAACTTTGCCTAGGTGTGGAGCCTTTAAAGGTCGATCTGTAACTAAAATATTGTCGATTGGAAATGAATAAGAGTTGTGCTGGTAGCAGCATTCAGGAATTAAGACATGGTCATTAGAAGTTCAGGAAATGCCATTTGGGTTTGTAGATCCATTTGCATATCTGTGAATTTTAGGGGTTAAATCTTTTGGCCATGTTCGGGCCATTATTGTGATGACCTCATCGTTGAATTCAAGAAATCATAGGGAGTGTAAACTTTATTTGAGGACTGTGTCATGGTTTAAGAAGGCTGTTAGCCGTGTGCTTGATTGGAATTAGAATGTGAGGCTCAGAATGGGAAGATGTTGTTTTGGGCATGCTGATTCTTCGGTAGTATGAAAGTGGTCCTGTAGAGATTTAAGAGACGGCTAATTTAGGAGAGACTGATCGATGTCGCATGGGTATGCGATTTTCTTGGTCATAGCTCAATTCGATAAGATATTTGTTAATTGTCCCTTGAGTATTTGCAATGTCTGCAAAACGCATGACTTAGAAGCAATCGATACCCGTTAGAGTGAGATAGGCGGGAGTAGCTTTCAAGGATTGAATAGTTAACCATCAACTGTATTGTTTGGGTTGATCCCTAATGGATCGAGTATGTTGTAGTAGAATGTAGTACCTTTGAGAAATGTTTAGGATTATACCTTTCCTACATCATTTGTGGATGGTTATCCTATTGATAAGTGGGGGAGAAGCCCATGATTGGGATTGCCCCAACCGTAGTTTGAAGTTCGCAATTGGGGTCGTTGCTTCGAGGGTTTATAGGATGTTGTTATTGTCTAGCTAATCCTAAAGATTAGGTATTGTCTTGGTGAATCATAGGAGTTATTAAAGGATGAATTCGAGTAGCTCCTAATATTTAAGCGAATGGGTGCTCTGCCTTTGGTTTTAGGAAGGAGAGTTTCCTTCTAACTAGTGAGGTCATGGAATTAGGAGATGAGAGGCCCTCACTGTTTCGGTTTTGAGGTTGTTAGGGCAGCAAGAATTAGGAATACCATTTGGTTAATTGTGAAATTGGTAGACTAAGATAGCCCATTCATCGTCATTTGGATTATACGTTTGGATAAATACGTTGACTCACCGGTATGCTGATGGGATGATAAATTGCTAAGTATTCAAGTTTTGATATTTTGGTTGTAACTTGTGTCAGTACCAAAATTTCTAGATGACTACTTCAATTGTGTTCCCTAGGTTGATTATAATCTAGTAATTTTGGACTTTACCGTAATTCTATCTACATCCATAGAATTTTTCTTAGGTTCTAGCTGTTGGATAATTTGGGTGTCCGATATGAATCAATAGATACATGTTGCAAAAAGATTCTTAATGCCCTAATGAATGGTGAATTAGAATAGCGCAGCATAAGCATAGGGCTCCTAGCACAGAAATTTCAAAATGGGATTAAGGTTCCAAGTGGATGATCATTCTAAAGGCCTAGGAGATATAGAGGTGAGAGCTTGTTGGTTCGTTTGAGATTTTATATTAAGTCGGAAAGGTAGACAATCATTGGGCTTACCTTTGAATTTGGGTGGATTATCGTGATATCTCTCATATACCGATGATTGAGGAAGTAGGTTTGTGATCAGGATAACTGCTATGGAAGCTTACGAATTTGTCTTATGGTAAGGTTTCAATTCCGATTGAGAATCTAAATAATTCAATTGTTAAGGTCCCCTAGGAATATTTGTCTCATCATAAAAGTGACTTGAAATGCAGAGGTGATCTGGAAGGACAATTCCCTGTTGTTAAGTTTTGAAGTTCGTTAAATTTTGAGGACAAAATTCGTTTAAGTGGGAGAGAGTTGTAAGGTACCGGCTTCCAAGATATGGTAATTAGGAATAATTAAATTAAAATAAGTGAATCGATGTCCAAAAATGCTGAATAAATTGGATTGAGAGGCCTCAAGATCTAGAATTGGGAGAATTGGGAACTGGCGTTATAAACCTCGAAATGCCAATTAGTATATAAGATTTGAGTTTTAAATTATGGTAATCGCGATGTATTAAATTAAGATAACTAAAAATTAGGTTTAAGATTCGCGGGAACTATAAAGTCGGAGGTAGAATCGGCAGCCGCTTGCTGGGCACTTGAGCTCCTCGGCAGGCGCCAATTCCAGCGTGCTGGCGCTCAAAGGGCACTCGCTGTGCACTCAAGTGTCAGGCTATTATAAAAACGCATTAGGCTTTTTACCATTGTAATTTTAGGAAAATCTAAGAGAGAGGAGAGAGGAGAGAGGGAGAGCTCGAAGGGGAAGAAAGAGAAGGTGGAGAACGAAGCTCTCAGGTTCGATTCCAACTTGGAGCTTGTTGGGGAAGTGATAGATCAGGTAAAGGCAAGTGCACCCATACCCTTCTCTTTTGTTTTCTTGTACTTTTATTTCATTTTTTTAGATATTTTTGTTCTGATACCTAATTAAAATTATATTATATATTACCAATGGCTTGAGCATGCACATATGTGAATTTCGTGTCCAAATTTTGAATTTTGACCAGTGTTTTGCACCAAAAACCTATCCCCACGCCCGAACAATTTTACCCACGGATTTTTGAAACTTTTCCTTAAATTGGGTCTAAAATATCATTACCCATAACTTGTGTATGTTAATTTATCGTTTGAGTATCAAATTTGGTTGTTTTATGTGAAATTTTCATTCACAGGAACCCTAACCAATGCCCATACCACGTTTAATTGATTAATTTGAGTTTTATGCATGATTTGAATTTAATTATGATTTTCCCATGTCTTGAAAGTGGAAAATTCTCGGCTAAGTGTCTGAATTTGCACATACGGAGCCCCGTTACCCATGCGGACACTGTTCATTCAAGGCAATTGAGCAATATTTTGTATAATTCTACCATGTTTAATTGTTATTTAAGTTATATATTTTTTTATATGTTTAATTACATATTTCAAAAAATAATATTGTAACCATTTCAGAATGGTATTTCATCCGGAAGCTCTAAAGTCGTATTTGGCCCGACTTGGTAAGGAATTTCTGTCTCATCCAAGCATCATATTAAATTATGTATATAATTGAAGTCATTGAAGATTTAAGGCAAGAGAAATGATTTTCTGTATCTATATATATATATTTATTTAGCAAGATATGCAAAGTTTTTAAGGGACTCTACAATCTGTTATATCTAATAATTCATTCTTCAGAGAGTGCGAACTCTGTATAAGAATTTGGTGGACTCTCACTTAAAGAATAAGTAATTTTGAAATCTGAAATAAGGATTTGTATTTTCGATGGTAGTATTCCATGGCATGACTTAGGATACTTCAGTAATATATCAGGGAATACTCTTTGACTATGGGAGATACTCTGGTGGCGTATCTATTATCTGACCTTATATATTGACGGCAAATATACCGTCCACTACAGGATGTTAAAATTGAGATATTGAAGCAGTGCCTTAGAATGTGTGGAGTATAAACACATTCCATTCCTCGATTGTCTAATTTGTTGGCTAGTAAGGCCCACTAGCTCAAATCCAAAAAGATAATGTAGAATTTTGTATGATTTAACACATAAAGGAATCAAAGATAAAATGTGAAAGCTATTTGTATTCTGAAAACGTATTCGATCATGTTTTACATTACGCATTATGCATCATATTTTTGTTTCCTTCCTTTTGGTTTATATTGCATACACTGCGTATATTGTTGTTATATTGTGCACTGCTGAGTCTTAGACTCACTCCTTATTGTTTTTTCCTTCCTCCAAATTAGCACATGCATGTACCCGATGGGGCAAAGTAGAGGCCAAAAGATGATTAACCGCGGGATTCAAAAGATCTTGTTGAAGACTTTTTATTTTGTGATTTTATGCTCTACTGAGATGATGTATATATATTTCTGTTGGATTGTTGTTGTATGTTGTAAAATGATGGACAATCAGATAGTATAGTCCGCTGTACATGAATGTATATGTATATATTTTCGCAGGTTATTATAGTTTGTTTGAGGTACCTAGTGGTATCTCTCTGTATCCGATGTTATATCCGGAGACATAACGTTGGATCCATGTAATGATTGTGGTAGATTTAGGATCCTGTGTTGGTTAGTTGTATTTGTCTAGATATTGGAGTTTCAATTTGATGGATTTTTGATGTGTTATGATTGTATACTTATTATACAGCGTTATTGTACAGGTTTTGTATTTGTTTGGTAGCCATTTTTCTACCAAAACTCTATCAGATTTTTGGTAGAAAACCCGATCCATCATAGGTTGTTTATTAATGCAGTATAATTGGGTGATTACCTATGAGTCAAGGCAGTTGAAAGTTTATGAGTCGAATTATCCCACACATGATTTAGAGTTGGTGACATCTTTGCTTTAAAAATTTAGAGATACCATTTATATGGGAAGAATTTGGTGTTTTATTATGATCATAAAAATTTAAAATATTTATTTTCGTAGAAGGAGTTGAACATGCGGCAGTACAGGTTGATAGATCTATTAAAAGATTATGATCATAAGATCCAGTATCAGTCAGAGAAGGCGAATGTGGTCACTGATACTTAGAGTCGAAAGGTTTAATGGCCCACTTAATGATCAAAGAATGGGAGATGTTGGGTATAATGAAAAGCTGTACTATTTGGTTGCACTCCCAAAGGTCAAGGATGATATTGTCGTATCTTTAGGTGCAGCCTATAATTTTGAAAAAAAAAATTAAGGGGAATCAAATAAGCAACCCATATTTGATGTAGATTGTTGAAGATTTGGATAATGAGTAGTGGGCAAATTTTAATGTACAGACAGAAGGAATTTGTTTTAAATATTAAGGAGTTAAAGGAAAAAATTTTTAATGAGGCTGATAGATCGAGGTGTATGATTCATCATGGAGTAAATAAAATGTATCAGAATATGATGAAGTCCTTTTATTGGCGAAATATGATGCAAGAAATTATGGCATTTGTGGCTAGGTGCATAATATATCAGTAGGTAAGAGCCAAACATAAGAAACCTCAATGATTTTTACACCATTTGCCGATTTTCAACTGGAAATGGGAGCACATCATGATGGATTTTGTCTGAGGGTTGCCAAGGATTGTGAGGTTTTGAATTTTAAAATATAATAATTTGAAGATAATTAAATTAATATAATTAAAATTAAGTTTAATTCATATGAAAAATTAGGTTCCAAGAACATAGAAAAAAATAGTGACGGGCACTCGTTGGGCGTCTTGGGCAATGTTGTGAGCACCCAAAGCAGAATCAACCATGCCTGTCGAGCGCTCGAGCACCCAATCGGGCACTGAGAGAAGAAAGATTGTGCCCGCTACATGTCGGTCTGTGCTCGAGCGCCGACCCGCAATATCTATCGAGCCACGAGGGTTTTTGCACCATTCTTTCCCTTTTTTAAGACACAGAGATAGAGAGCACAAAGAGGAAGAGAGAGGAGGAATCCAAAGTTCCTGAGTCTGATTTCAAGCTCAAGCTAATTAGAAAAGTTATAAATCCGGTCAAGGCAAGTATACTTATTCCCTTTTCTCTTGTTTTCTTTCACATTTATTTCGTTTTCTTCGAGTATCCTTATTCCAATATCCGATTAAATTTATTTTGTATTACAAATGATCTTAGCATGTAAATACTTCGATTCCATGTCTAATATATGAGATTTGTACAACTTTCACATCCAAAAACACCAACCTGTGCCCCTCTTCAAAATTACCCGATTTCCTGGTAATTTTTGCATGATTTGGGTTTAGAAATTGGGAACCCTAGCTTTATAGACATGGGTATCTTGATTTTTTCGTATTTGTTACATATATTATTGAATGTTAAATTTTAGGTAAATCAAAAATATTATCGAACATGAATCAGGATATTTATACACATGTATATTAACTATGTTATCTTGTATGTAGTTCAAAAATTACGTTATATGCATTTGTGAAGAAAAATTATTGTCCAGAAACTCTAAAGTTGTGTCTGGCTCTTGGCGGTAAGAATTTTGATTTTTTTTCCATACTTTATATCGATTATGTATGTAGTCTAAGTCATGAAAAAATATAAACTCCCTAGAATTATGCAAATTATGAGAAGTATAAGTAAAAGTTTCATAATGTGTTATGTTCGATGAACCGTTCTCTTGGAGTGAAAACAATATTTTGTGGATGAATATGAAATTTTTCTAAGAATAAGTAAATGTGAATTTGACAAAGGATTACATTTCAGAGGGTAGTATTTCTTGGCATACCTTAAGATATTACTGTGAAAGTATGAGAATTGCCTTTGGGCCACGAAGGATATGGTGGCATATGTGATATGGCCCCGTATATCAGGTTAAAAATATGCCTCTCACCAAAGGGTGTCGAACTGCGTGGATTGCGCCTTAGAATGTATGGAAGCATACATATTTCTTTCCTCGTTTGATTGTACTGTTAGCTGGTAAGGCCTACTGGCCCTAGTTCGCAAGTTTAAATGGGCTTTCTGCATATTTTACAATTTAAAGAAAGAATAAGAAAAATAGAAAAGACAAATGATTTTCAAGAATGTATTTATTCATGATTCATGTTCATGATTCGTTATTCCTCTCTTACATCCTTCCTCTACTTTATTTTGCCTATATCATTTAATGCCTTGATTATATTACACTTGTTGAGTATTTATCTCACCCTTATTACTTTCTTTCCTCAAGATAAGCATGCTCCCTCATGCCCGATGAGGCCGAGTAGAGTCTAGAAGTTGGATAGGCTGCAAATCTTGAAGAAAAAGTATTGTGGACTTAGTTTTGTGAGTTTCTATCTGGTAGAGCTTTTTGTATTATTATTGATGGCTCTATATATTGATGTATGTATATGATGATGATATACATTGTTGCAGGCAATGATCAAGATTTCTTTTTTTTCTGTTTTTCATCCTGTAAGATGCTAGAAAAATGTCTTGTGGGTGGTCCTTGGGCATTCGCTGGAAATCCTTTATTTCTAAAAAAATAAAAACCGGGGATGCCTCTTTCTAAAGAGGAGTATAAAACTTTTCCTATTTGGATCACTTTATCCAATGTTCCAATGGAATTCTGGACTCCCCTGTGCCTAAGCTGGTTAGCGAGTGTTGTGGGAAAGCCGTTACAACTTGACCCAATTACTGAGAAATTGGAAAGAATGAGTTTTGCTCGTGTGTGTGTGGAAGTCGGAGCGGGTGCTTCTTTGCCTTCTAAAGTGCGGATCAGGGTAGGGAGCTCTGCAGTTCTTTTTTGATCATTTGTGTTCTAAGATTAAAATTTATTACCAATAGAAGCCAATCCGATGTGATAATTGTAATCGTATTCCGACTCCCAATATAGACCCGCGAAGTTTATTGGCCTACGGGAAGAATTCTAACGGATTCTAAACCTAATCCTACCCATAGATGGGATAAAAAGAGTGGCCCAACCCCTGCGATTCCTACGAAGGTTGCTCCAGGCCTCGAAAATCTCCCTATTTCCAATGCCTTTGATGTCCTCCAGGAAGCAGAGGAGTTATGCATGCTCGAGGCTTGTCCTGTGTTTGGTAATAGTGGTATCCCTTCTGATTCTGATAAAATGTGCAATTCTTCTAATGAGAATATAACTCAATTGATGGATTCTGAAATATGTGTTGCTCATGAGTCCTCTTATAATTTACTCTTAAAATCAGTGGCTGACTGTGATGGTAAGGTTGTGGAAGAGCTCCTACAAATTAAAACGCACCTAGGTAACCCCGTTTATTTGAAACAAGACATAGATGATTGTTAGTTTCCTAAGGATAGGAGTGTTGATCATATGCTTGATATTGTGAAGCGATTGCAGGGGTAGGGGAGTGTCTTAGAGGGTTCCCCTTCGGGTTGTGATGTGATGATCCAGGTTGAGGCCAAGTTAAGTCAATTTGATTGTCCAGACCCTGATGATTCGACTGCTGATTCTTGCCATGCTGCTGCTGGTTGTGCTAGCCATCATGGTAGAGTCATAGTTGGCTCCCCCCTTGTTGAGAGTATTCACAGTAAGCCTATCTCTTATGTGACTGGTGCTCAATCTGGTGATGCTATGGAATCATTCATAGCCGAAAGATCTGTTCACTCCCATGATTTAGTGGAAGATATTTGAGTGAATGCTGCTCTGCCTTCTCCATCCCCTAGAAAGGACCCTCCCCCGCCAAGCCAGTTCCAGGTGGGAGTTAATCCTGTCTATGCCAAAAGTGATTTGGGTAAAAGGCATAATACCTCCAAGTTTTTGCATTCAATTTTGAAGAACGCAAAGGGGCCTAAAAGAATTTCCCCCCTTTTATCTCTTCCCATGATTAGCATTACTTGTTGGAATGTCAGAGGGCTTAATGGTAGAGTTAAAGCCCATGAGGTTCGTAATTTTATTAGCTCTTCTAAATGTGCCATAGTGGGGCTAGTGGAAACCAAAGTGCGGGAATGTAATGCAACTGTTATTTCGCACAAAATAATGCATCAATCGCAATAGACTATGAACTATTCGGATACCCCTAAGGGTAGGATTTGGGTTGGTTGGGATTCGAGAATTATGGATGTGATTTTTCTTTTAATAGAGGATCAGGTTATCCACACTAAAGCGTATGTTAAGTTGGATAATAAGACTTGCCTGCTTTCCTTTGTCTATGGTGCAAATTCAGAGACTCGGCGTTGTGCTCTTTGGGACAGCCTTCGGAATTCTAGTGTGCTTTCTCAAGAGCTTTCTTGGGCCGTGCTCTACGACTTTAATGCTATCAGATCACAATCAGAGGGCCTAGCGGGCACTTGGCATGCTAGGAGCTCTATGAATCTGGACAACTGCCTCAAGGACTACTATTTAGAGAACGTGAGTCACGAATGTATGTTCTATACTTGGAATGACGGAAGGGACCCCTCTATTCGTATCTTTAGAAAATTGGAATGAGTGGTCATTAATGGCAATTGGCCTGCGTAGTTGGGGATGTCTAGAACATCTTTCCCTCCTGCTAGACTTTCGGATCATTCCCCATGCCTTTTACTCTCTACCGTCGGGGGCAGTGGAAGAAAAGGCATGTTTCGATTTAACAATTTCCTCTCTAAGCACCCACATTTCCCCCAAGTGGTGTGGGAAGCTTGGCAGGAGGAGGTTGCTTAAGCGGTTGCTTAAGACTCTTATTGTTCAAGCTGGCAATGTCCATGAAGAGGTTGCAAAATCTAGGAAGGTCTTGGAAGATATCCAAGCTGGTCATCAGTCTTCTATGGGGAATAGTAGAGAGGAACGCGCCTGTAGAGAAGCCTATTCCCTTGCCTTGGCACAGGAGCTTGACCTCATTCAACAGAAAGCTAAAATTAAGTGGCTTAAGGAAGGGGACCATTGCACCAGATTCTTCTTCCGATCGGTTAATGGTAATTGTAATCGTAACAGGATCACCTCTTTACTTAAAAAAGATGGAGTCCCTACTGATGGTAAAGAGGATGTCCAAAATCTGATTGTGGAACACTTCCAATGGCTTTTGGATACTGACCGCACTCATGGTTCCTTGGACAAAGGCTGGATTCGCCTATATATCCTTTAGATGATCCCGAATTCTTTAAAAGAATCCCTTACTGCTCCGGTTAGTAATGAGGAAATCCAGCATGCTGTCTTTTCCATAGGAGATTATAAAGCCCCAGGCCCAGAAGGATTTTCCTCCAGATTCTTCAAAGATGCTTGGCATATTGTGGGGCCTTCTGTCATTGAAGCTATCCGGGATTTCTTTAATCATGGTAAAGTTCTCAAACAAATTAATTCCACCATTATCAGCCTTATTCCAAAGGTAATCTCCCTATGCAAGGTGACTGATTACAGGCCTATCTCCTATCGTAATATCATCTATAAGGCTATCTCGAAGATTGTTGCTAATCGCCTTAACCCCATTTTATCCCACCTGGTGGATAGATGCCAAACTGCTTTTGTTGCAAGAAGGTAGATCTGTGATAATGTTCTTCTGGCTCAGGAGATCCTTCATAAATATTATTTAGGAAAAGGAGCTCCCAGATGTGCTATGAAGGTCGACCTCATGCAAGCCTACGACTCTATCCACTGGGATTTTATAATTACCACTCTGGAGTTAATGGGATTTTCTCATCAGATGGTTGCCTGGATTCATCAATGCTTCACAACTACATCATTTTCTATCAATATAAGTTGTGAATCGGTAGGTTTTTTCGAAAGAGGCAAGGGTCTGAGACAGGATGATCCTCTATTACCTTAATTATTCATCCTCGTTATGGAAGTTCTCAATGGCATTATTGAGGTGAGAGCTCGTCATAATGAAATGTTTCGGTTCCATTAGAAGTGCGAAGATACCTGGACTGTTATACTTGCCTTTGCGGATGACTTGCTTCTTTTCTCCAAAGCTGATGCAAATTCTGTCTGGATTCTCCAGGGTTGCCTCGAGAAATTTATGATGATCTCTAGTCTATCAGCTAACAAAGAAAAAAGTGAGATATTTATTTGCTCATGTGATATTAAGTTGGGCCATGAAATCAAAGGTATTACGAAATTCAAAGAAAGCAAATTACCTATGAGATATTTGGGAGTCCCACTTATCACCACTAGACTGTCGGTTTTCAACTGCACGCCATTCATTTATAAGATGATTAAGTGCATTTCATCTTGGACCTATATTGGGTCTCAATATTCATCTTGCCTAGAGCAGTTCTCAAGATGATTGAGTGCTACGTTAGAAAGTTTTTGTTGCATGGTACTACTGATGGGAAATCTACTGCCAAGGTTGCATAGAAAGAGGTTTGCTATCCTAAGAGTGAATGAGGTCTGGGCATCAAAAACCTTCTGCCATTTAACAAAGCACAGATTCGTAGGCTACTTTGGAGTATTGTTACCAAGAATACTGCTCAATCTGGTCCTTATGGATTCGCGCTAATAGAATTAAGGATCGGTGGATTTGGACTTTAAAAGTCCCAGATTCAGCGCCTTGGAGTTGGAAGAAGATCATAAAATTGTGTACAATGATGCGACTTCATACACTCTACTCTATTGGGGATGGTGCTGATACTTTCATTTGGCTTGATAACTAGCATCCTTTAGGCTTGCTGTGCAACAGAGTCTCAGATAGAATCATGATGGTCACTGGATTACCCTGGGATACTAAAGTTAAGGATATCATCAAGAGGGGTCAATGGAAATGGCCCTGAATATGACATGGAAGTTTCTAGCTTGGTGGAAAATGGGCCCCAATATAGCCCAATTGCAGGGTGTAAGGACTTAGTCCGATGGAATGCTAGTACTGATGGGAAATTTTTGATCCGCTCAACCTACTACATTCTTCACCCTCCTAGAGAGAAAGTGCCCTGAGCACCCCTTATTTGGGGGCCTAATCATATTCCTGCCCATGCCTTCACGCTCTAACTGATCACTCATAGAAGATTAAGTACCCTCGATCACATCAAAGGCGTCTCTAATTTTTCAAACTCTTGTATTTTGTGTAACAGTGGGACAGAGGACCATGATTATCTTTTTTTCAAATGCCAACTTTCTGACACCTTATGGAACATGGTGTGTCGTAGAATTGGCCTTCACTGGCCATACTCAGAGTGGAACCGGAATATCCTCTGGGCTGCTAACAAATGGAAGGGGAAAAACATCAAAACTCAATCCATGCGCCTTACCCTTTCTACCGCGGTTTACTTTATCTGGAAGGAACGTAATCGTAGAACCTTCCATGATTCCAACAATCAGGATACTAAGTATTTAACCAAATTATTGGTGTGGTACTCTATAGACTGAAGACTAATCTAGATGCTCATAATAAGGTGAACAAATCTATTTTGGTTCGTTGGAATTTACTCAGATGAGGGATGTGCATTCCAAAAAAAAAATTGCATTCCAGAATGGGACTACATTCCGGAATGGCGCATTACAAAATGCATCTTGCATTCTAGATAAACAATGCATTCCAAAAGGATTGCTTTATTCCTGTTTGGATCACAGGTATGTGTCTATTTGCCAAAATGGGTGCATTTGGACGGTTTGGGAACATAACGTCGATATGGTGCTTTGTGGGCGGTTTTGTGCATTTTGCCCGGTATGATGTTTTTACTGGTTTGGATTATTTGTTGGAATTAAGTTTATGCCGGTATGGTGCAACTGGCCAGTTTGGAGTAATATTCCGAGAAAAAAAAAAGTATTCCGAAAGGAATGCCTTACTCCTATTTGGATTGCAGGTATATGTATATTTGTCGGTATGGGTGCATTTGGACAGTTTTGTGCTTTATGCCCGATATGCTGTTTTTACCGGTTTTGATTATTTGTCGGAATTAAGTTTATGCTGGTATGGTGTAACTAACCAGTATGGAGTTATATTCAAAAAAAAATTTTGTTGCATTTGGATTTTTTGCAAGTATATGTCTGTTTGCCGGTATGTGTCTATTTGCCGGAATGGTTACTTTTGGACGGTTTTGTACATTTTATCAGGTATGATGTTTTTACTAGTTTGAATTATTTGTCGGAATTAAGTTTATGCCGGTATGGTGCAACTAGCCGGTATGGTGTAATATTCCGGAGGAAAAAAAAGAGGCATTCCGAAAGGAATGCCTTATTTCTGTTTGGATTGCAGGTTTATGTCTATTTGCCGGAATGGGTGCATTTGGACGGTTTTGTGCATTTTATCCGATATGATGTTTTTACCAGTTTGAATTATTTGTCAGAATGAAGTTTATGCCGGTATGGAGTTATTCCAGATGGAAAAAAGAGCCCTTTTTTAGCTGCATTCCTTAAAAGAGTGCTAGATCAGTTGTTGGCCGGTTTAACATTTTTGGTCAGTTTGGAATTTTTTATTTGGATGGCCGGTCTGGCTGAATAGGGTGGGATGCATGTATATTAAGAGATTCCAGTATGTTTGGATCTACCGGTATGTTTTTACCAGTATGCTTTGGACGGTAGGGTGATATGGTCGGAATGGTTTTCCTAGGAGGCAGATAATGATGGATTGGTTTTTTCCTGGTTTGGATTGGTTTTTTCCTGGTTTGGATTGGCTAATATGGATGGTGTCATGGTGCTTTGTGTCCAAAAAAAAAAAAAAAAAGAAGGAGCATTCTAGCGGGGAATGCTCTATTCCTGCTTGGATTGCAGGTATTGGTCTATGTGTCCGGTATGAGAGCATTTGGGTGATTGGAGATCAAATTGTCAAAATAGTACTTTGTGGGCGGTATTGTGCAAAATGGCCAGAATGGTGTATTTTGCTGGTTTGGAGTGTTTGCCAGAATTAAGCATTTTTTCGGAATGATACAACTTGTCGGAATGGCGCAAATTGCCAGTCAGTAAAAAAAATATCGACCGTGATCCTTTTTTGGCTGTGTCCCTTAAAATGAGTGCAGGGTCAGTTGTTCGAGGGCATTTGGAAGTGCTGTAAAAGACCGTGGTGGCTGAATTTGCACTTGACCGAGGTTAGTGAATGACTGTAACGAATTGCTTCTGAATGTGGTAACAACGTCGACCAAGATCTTCACTTGGTCGAGGTAGTAAATATGTCTGAGGGAGTTTCAATGAAGACCGAGAGGTGCTTAAAGACCGCAGATTTTCAAATGATGGTCGACATACCTACGCGTGGCTGAGGTGTCTGCCTATGGTTGGAGGGGGCCTCGGATGATGCTCAAGGCTATTTTGTCATGTCCTTTGTAGTTTCTTTTTGGATTCTGTGCTTGTTAGTATATATCTTTTACTAATAGAAGTCCTAGTTTTCTTCCACATACATCTCCTTTAATTTTTTGGTGCATCACTGTATGCGTAGCTCGATTTTTTACTTTTGTCACATGTGTGAAAGTATTGCTCGGAAGATACCCTAACGTCTATATTCTAATTCCAAGTCGGCAAAACACTTGGAGATAAAATATAGGTTTTTATAAATTCTTTTATTTTAATACAATTTTTGAACTTACCAAAAAAAGATGATGATATACTCGTAGTATAGTCTCCGCTGTGATTGATGGATATATATGCTTCCGTAGGTTTTTATGGTTTATCGTGGATACCTAGTTGCATTTTATTTGAGCTGACATCGTAACCAAAGTTATGACGTCGGTGCCACGTGCTGGTTGTAGCTATTTGGGTCCTATGTATATTATTGTTGAGACCTTTTGGGGTTATTTATCGTGCTGTATAGGTATTTGTATTGGTTTGTATCAGTCTGATGGTCATTTTTCTATCTGAGCTCTGTCGAGTTTGGTAAGAAAAGCCAATTTGTCACAATTGGTATCAGAGACGAGATGTCTTAGGGTTGATCTGAATCTTATGTGAAAGTTTATGATAGTATAGGCTAAAAGGAATAAGTAGAAGTAAGCATATGATGGTTAAGCTAGATTTCGGTAGCTTAGTTGTCCTAGTTATCCTACTTAGACCGTTAGTTTTGTTTAAATTGCATAGAATTGTAATTTTTTAGCTAGTACCCGACCTATACTCTAACTCATATCATTCTTATTTCAAAATAGACTCCTGCTGCTAAGTATGCTGCCAAGAACAAGGACAACGCATGGAGGCCGTCAACCGTGTGATAGAGAAGTAGAGTATCTAAATTTTTTGGGTAGAATGGTTGATGTCATTGAAACTTTGGGGCAGAGGAATCTTGCTCCAGTGCCAGTTCTCACTCCTCCCCCAGTTCCTGTTAATCCATGACCGTCAGCATATGATCGATTTGTTCAGGAAAAAGTTCCTGAGTTCTTGGGGGAGCCAGACCAAGTCAAAGTGGACACGTGGTTTCAACAGCTAAAGAAAGTATTCGTCGTGATCCGTTGCCTCAAGGAGGATCGAGTGTTGTTTGCTTAGTATCAACTGGAAGGTGAAACCCATCATTGGTAGGAGATGTAGAAAAGGGCTATGGGTATGCCCGAGCATGAGATTACTTGGCCTATGCTTGAGGGAGCATTTATAGAGACGTACTTCCCATCCGCCCTCTAGGTGTTAAAGGAGGAAGAGTTTATCCGATTGAGGCAAGGAAGCAAAACAGCGGCCGAGTATGACACGAAGCTTACAGAGTTAGGTCGGTATGCTTCGTATATAATTGAAGATGAAGAGAGAAAGACAAGAAAGTTTCTTCAGGGTTTGTGGGATGATATCTGTAAGTAATTGGCGACCTTGAAATTGATGACTTATGCGGAAGTGTTGGACCGCGCATTGATCCACGAGAGGGAGCTTGCTAAGGAAGAGTTCTTTAAGAAGCAGACGCCAAGTAAAAGTGGTGCCGGCGTTAGCTCAGGTGTGAGTTTTGAGAGACCACCCAAGAGGATCAGATAGGCAGATTCAGAGAAGAAGAGCAACCAAACTGCATCATCCTCACAAGCTTCAGTCAGTTCATGTCAGCACTGTGGGAAGATGCATGGGAAGGCCCTCTCCTCTAAACCTGTTGTTTAAGGAAAAGCTTTTGCAGTGTCTGCAAGTAAAGTCAAGGCGTCTGATGATGTGGTGGATGATATTTTTTCTATCTATAGTGCTTTTACTTTGCTACTTTTTGATTCTGGATTCACCTATTTTTTTGTTTCCCCTCAGTTTGTTTGTCATCTCGTACCCTCTCCTGTGACTCTTAATTATTCATTAATTGTGTCGACACCCACGGGATCTTCTATTGTTACTGATATTTTTTACCCTGGGTGTTCAGTTGAGATGAATGGACTGTCTTCATCTGTTGATTTGTTTCTTTTGGAGATGCATGATTTTGATGTTATTTTGGGTATGGATTCGTTGTTAAGAAATCATACAGCAATTGATTGTTTTCATAAAAAGGTTGACTTTGCAATTTTAGAATGTGAGCCCTTTCACATTCAGGGGATTCGGCGGGTTAAGTCTTCTAGCTTTATTTCGACTTTGCAAGCTCGTCATCTGTTGAAAATTGGGTGCGAGACTTATTTGGTATATGCCAGTGTGGCGGAGAGGTGTGAGCTATTGGCTAAGGAGATTCCGGTAGTGTGCAAGTTTGAAGATGTGTTCCCTGATAAGTTGTCTACTTTGCTGCCACACCGAGAGATCGAGTTCAAAATTAAGCTCGTGCCTAGATCGGCACCTATTTCGAGGACCCCTTACTGTATTGCTCCTGTGGAGTTGAAAGAATTAAAGCAGCAATTATAGGACCTTCAGGATATGGGTTTGGTTAGATCCAATGTTTCGCTATGGGGTGCTCCGGTCCTATTCCTGAAGAAGAAGAATGGGACCTTGAGGTTGTACATAGACTATCGTGAGCTAAATAAAACCACGTTAAAAAACAAGCACCCGTTACCGAGGATCAATAATCTCTTTGATCAGTTGCAAGGGACTTGCGTGTTCTCTAAGATTAATCTTCAGTCTGGGTAATTGTGAGATCCCAATCCTGAAATATGATAAATATGGAGTAATTAAGTTGATAATTATAATTATACTTAAGAATAAGGGATAAATGGGTATTGAAGTAAAAAGGAGCAAATAGGAAAAAAACAAGATCGGTGCTCGAGCGCTAGGGAGGTGCAAATTTACAAATAGGCCCGTCTGAAGGATGCCTAAGGCGGCGCGGGGGCGTGGAACTTACGACAGGTGGCGCTCGATGACCGCTCGAGTGCCAACCTGAGCACAAATTTGTACGTGTAGTACTTGATGAGCGCTTGACTAGCGCTCAAACGCCAGTCACAGGCAGCACGTGATTTCTTTCTCCTTTGTGTTTTAAATCGGGATTTTGGAGAGAGAGGGCTCAAAATGTTGGCAGAGAATGAGAGGAGAAGAGAAGAATGAGAGGGAAGAGAAGAAAAAGGGGGAAAAACTTCAGCCTAGATTCGATTAGAGTAAGAATAACAGTTGATCGGACTCAAGTAAGTATACTTCAAACGTTATATACTGTTTTTACAGTGTTTTAATACCTCTAAACTTGTGTTTAAGTATTAAATCCATGTTTCTCCATGTTTACTGTAAATAAAGTATATTTCTCCTGATTAATCGGATAAATGTCATGTTCACCTGCATGTATGACAATATATAGCCCCGATTTCATGTGTAAATCTGTATTCGGTGTCCGTTTTACGTCCGAAAGTTTTGGCGAAACCCTAAGTACGAAATTGAAGGAATTTAACGGTTTTAATCCATAATTTCCAATATGGAAATGTTGATTTATAACAAGATAATACGCATGTTATAATTTGTAACTGAAAATTTTATATGGAACTGTACTATTGAGTTATAGAATTGCTAAAGCATACTGAAGAGTTAACTGTGAGATTTTTGACTGATTTTTGAAGAATAATAGATTATAAGCTTTTTGATGCCATAAATTAAAACCTAGGACTAATATACAGTCAGGTAATGTTTTTCGACATGCCTTAGAATATTATGATGGTAATCGAGGATAACTCTATCCATGGAATTACACATGGTCCGCCCTTCTTTAGGGCACTAATCTAGAGGGTAGTTACTGTTACCGGCCAGCATTACCGTTCTAAAATCCCACGAGAATGGATATACCCCACGAGAAGGGATAACCGTTACTGGCATTGGATTGTGTAGAGTAAATACAATCTATCTTCGATTATTCATCCCCTCGGCTAATAGGATCTACTAGTTTGGTCTTCCTGATAGTAAAAATAGATTTTTTAGAATTTACGGAGTTGATACTGCTTTTCGATTTCTGAAGCATGATATACTGATTCATAATTTTCGACGCATGTTTAAAGAGCATTATGTTTTATCTTTATTCCATAAATACTTCTGTTTTTCTGATGCTATCATAGTTTTCTTCTCTAATAAATATATGTTTTGTATGAAAGTATAAATAATGCTTACCGAGACCTGTTCATATTGAATTATACTTTTCTCATGCTTTTTATATATGTTCCTGTTCCTTGACAATCTCTAAGACCTTCTGCAATTATATTCTACATGCGAATATTATATTCTACATGTTTCAACACCTTGTTTGGTTTTGACTCACTGTTTTATTTTTTTTCCTCCAGATAAGGACATAGAGACAATACCAGACGTGGAGGCTTAGATAGAGCATAGCAAGAAAAATTTGGAGCCTCGAAGTAATCCTAAAGATTTGAAAATTCTAGTATTTTGCATGTAAATGTCTAAATTGTGGATGAAATTATGTATTGATGATTATTACACGTTCTAAATTCTATTAGATTAGTATTTATGCTTCCGTAAGTTTATATAGTTGCTTCCGCTATTCTGTTCTCTGGATTTTGTATAGGTCTTAGACGGCATCTCTCACATATGGATTCTAGTATAATAGTTAGGATTGTTGAAACAAAACCATGGATAGCCTTTGTGATCCTGTATATGTGTATTGTAGGATAAATTGTGGTACTTTGGATAGTTGTGTGCTTTGATAGGTTATTTTATATGGATTGTATTGTACAAGTTATATCTATTCAGGTTGTATATTTGGTCCTAGTCTATATGTAGAGGAAACTCTGTGCAAATTTCTACAGGATTTAAGTGATTTAAGTTTCTGTATTCTGTTTGACAAAGGGTCCTACAAGGATTAGGATCCGTTCCGTCATAGTATCATCGGCTTAGGATTAAGCATGATGATGTGGTGAATGGCTT
>BSYO01000011.1:8544530-8573327 GCA_033239525.1 Nepenthes gracilis
TAGACCACACGCTAATAGAGTCGACAGTCAAGGAAAATGCATCCCCGGTATGCCAATCAATTTTATCCCTTAATGGAGAAATTGATTTCTTGTCTAGAAGCTGGAATGTGTGGAGAAAGAGAAGTTCCAAGGAAGAGTCAGATTCAGTGGGGACGGTAATTTATGACATTGTCTAGATAGAACCGTCTTCAGTGGCTATCACACATGAGAATTGGAAGAGTCGATGTAACGTCCCAACACAAGCTTGAGATGCCAAATGTAGGGGAGCCAGGCATTCAAACATAAAAAAATCATTTAGAGGAAAATTACCAGGATCCTGAAGCGCTCCTTGCTCAAGCCTCTCATCATCCACAACCAGAATAGGAGCAGGATTGTTATCGTTAATGGATGCAATATTGCCCGTGTGTGGCTCCTCACCATCGACATCAACACCCATAAACACAAGACCAATGTCATCGAAGGCTGGTGGGTTTGGAGTTGGGTGGGACAAAATCTCAGTTGAAGACGCCATAGTCAAAGAAGGGTTTGGAAGCAACGTTGGAGTTATGGACGACAATGCCTGTGGAAGGAGGAGTAGTGGTTGAGCAGGTTGATGTAAAATATTAAAGGTGGAAGTCGAGGATGATGATGGAGTTGGAGGAACCGAGGAATTTGAGGAAGGCAAGGTTTGTCGTGCGAAATGATTTAGGGATTGAAGGATTTATTCGATGGTGGAGGCAGGCGGTAATTATTCTTTGCCATGACATCCGATCATGAGGTTAGGTGAGTGATTCATGTGGTAGTAAGGGTAGGGTGCAGGATTGTGATCGTGGAATCATAGAGGAAGTAATGGGTGGAAGATGGGAAGTACTAGATGGAGAAGTTACAAACGGTGAAGAGGTCGCCGGCAAGAGAGATCCTTGCTCGATTCTTGTGAGTGATTGGCGGATTTCAGCTAGACAGTGCTAGATTTGTGTCGTGGTGGAAGCTTGGGCAGTAATGGCGTCTGTGTGTTGTTAGACGGTCACTTGTACTTCCTTCAACTCCTTCGACAACTTTAAAATGGAAGTTTCGAGCATTTGTTCTTCAGTCGCCATCTCCTCTGCCATTTGTCTCAATGAAAGAACCAATGTTTTGTGCACAATCGGCAAGGACACCGGCAAACATAAGAAGAAGGTGAAACGGTGAAGAGAGCGAGAGGAGAGGAGAGATCGGGCGGAGGAAAAAAGGGGAAAATAAGAATGAAGTGATAGAGAGTAGAAGAGAAAGAGGGAGAGACGGGAGGTACATGGATCAGAGAAGACTCGTGAGAGAGAGAGATAGAGAAGTGACAGGATAGAGAGGGAGAGAGTGACTACAGAGAAAAATATAAAGAGCGAGCAAATATCTTCCTTCTTTCCCCTAATTTCACTGTACAATTTATAGTAGAATAATATAACTGACTTAGTTACTAACTGACTAACAAACGAAAAATAAAATTTAATAGAAAGAATAATACTAACTGACTAACAAACAGAATAATTATTGAAAAATACTCGTATCAATGTGCATGCTACTAAGGATTTTCACGTCGTTTTCCGGATAAGTGGGGTTAGATAATCTTGGTCGTGACCCTCCCATGGAGAGATGACTCCCCGATTGTTGCGGTACGTGATATGCTTGCCTTTCCACCATATTCCTCCGGCAGACTTCGAGCAGACTTGCTCGAAGGCATTTGGCCGGTAGAAGTAGTGCAGTATTCTCTTGTATAAGTTCCCATTGTCTCATATTGCCCTCCCGAGGAAGAGCCGTGAAGGCTTTGTATTGAAGGGAGTCCCAACATGCATCCTATCTTGTATAAGGCATATTATAAAGAAGCGAGATGGACTTGCGTCTGATCAGCAATAGTAGTGAATGGTCTCGTGGCTTGTGAATCAAATGTGTTGGATTCACGTACCGGGGTCCTTAAAAGAATGGGCAAGAGGACGAGTACTGACCCGGCAGTTCAAGCTGCTTGCTTTGTCTGCAAAGCCCAAGACATTCCACAGCTGGCCCAAGTGCCCTTTACCAGCCTCAAAGAATACAACAACGATCAGTTAACCCTCTCATCCCGTCCGCAACAAACACACACAGATATAAGATGCGTGACTCACCCAAAGCGATAAGAAAGCGGTAAAGGGACGACACTCCCTGCATTGTCCTAACGCCACCACTTCCACAACATCAAAAGAACACGCAACCCATGCGCTACGCCACCACTCAAACCTCCAACATGCTCATTACTTCAAGACCGACATCTCCTTGATAGGCGGCGCCGCCGCGTCGCTGAAGCTAACTTCCTGACACGCCAAAGACGCCGACATAAAGCATTTTACTGGGCACAAGAAAGAGGTGACAGCCTCCTCGCAGTACCCAAAGAAATTACTTGAACACTTCAACAACTATATTCCTCTATAAATACTCACTCGTGAGCACAGTTAGGCGGGATCCCCGCTGACCTTCTCTCGATATCTCTTGGAGCATCTATGATCTTCTAAGATCTTTCTCTCTAGCCAATTAAAAGAGATAAAAAGAAGGAAAAGAAAAGGGTTCCTCCCGACTTTGCATTTATACTATGAAACGGATATAGTGAAAATCTTCCATTTCAGCGCCATTAGTTTTTTCATCTCGTTTTAAGGAGTTTTATCGTGAGTCTCCAATCTCCCCTAACCTCGAACTTCAAACTCTTATATTGTACACGGACCCGGCAAATCGCAACAAAATGAGTAACCGCCTTCAATATCCTTATAGAATGAACATAAAATATTAAAAATTATGAATTAAATCGTATTAAATCTAGCATTAGAAAAGTTGAGTGTGTGTGCGTATTTATTTCATATAAATGTACATAATTTATTTTTTGGTTTTGATTTCAAAACCTTATAAAATTTGTACTCATAAAAAATTTGTTGAATTCATAAGTTGTGCTCAAGGAGCTGTATAAACGTGAGAGTAAGGAGAATTGAATCATGCAACTCTTATAATAAATAATATTATTTTTATCAGATTTTTCATAACTTTATAAAACAAAACTTACAATCAAAACGAAATAAAAATATTCTTGGTTAACATTTATGTGTTATATTCAACGATGGCTTTCTCTAATAATTTATCGATTATAATGGGGTCATGGGGTTTGCTGTTATAAAAATTTAGTAAAGATTTTTCAAATAAATCCCTTAAATACGGATTTACCCTCTCTTTTTAGTAAAAATAATTCCTGTTTTCTTCTCTTTAAAATCACATTCACAAGATATTTTATCTCAATTTACTCATTTTTTTTTCTTTTATTTTTGTTTCTATTTTCCCTTTTTTTTCATTTTGATGGGAAATGATACCCGGGACTCTAGGAAAAAGGGCTCAAAAAGTCGAGCCCACTTTCAAAGGCCTTACAAGGTAGATTTGGCCCAAGGAACAGAGTTAGTACTAGAGGCTTCAAGACTCGAACCCCTATTCCAAAAGACCCACAAAGCTAGTTTAGCTCAGGAGGCTAAATAAGTTCAAGAGACCCGAGGACTTACGTCCATGTCCCGAGAGACCCAAGTAGCCAACCTGGACTGAGAGGCTAAATCACCCTTAGAGGCCCAAGGGCATAGGTTCTCATCCCAAGAAGCCCAAGTAGTTGAACTAGTCCAAGAGTCTAACTCAGCTTGGGAGGTTCACGGACTCCTTAAGAGACCAAGTACCCAGTTAAGCCCCGAGGACATTCAACGCCAAGTGCCCGCGAACATGAGCCGTGAGCCTCTATCGAGAAGAGGACTACGAAATCTAGCGACACAGTATGGAAAAAGCAAGCTTAAGATGGCCAAGGCGCCCGGCTGATTAAACTTTCCTTCGCGCGTGCGGATTTCTGCGTGGCGCCGTGCAACGCGGGAATGACCTCTGCGAGAGATGCACATTCAATGTAGAAATGGCGACAAAGCAGAAATCGTATACACAACGTGTATACGACACGGCAAGCTTGATAAGTAGAGTTAGTGGTAAGGTCCTCTACACACACCAGCTCCACGTGAGTGCTTATTTTTTTTCTATAAGTAAAATTATATTAAAATAAAAAATTTATAAAAACCTACATTCTAATTTCAAGTGTTTTGTTGACTTGGAGTTAGAATATAAACGTTAGGGTATACCACGAGTAACATGAAACATATCATGAAACAAAGTAGGAATATAAAGAAAACAATCGGTCAAATTGTTGAAATAACATCAACTAAACTTGTGGACGCAGCCAACTTGCAAATGTGAAAAAGGAAATTCCAGAAGGCCCCCAAGTTGATCGGCCAAAAATCCCAAGTGTCTTGTTCATCTCGGTCTATTGTAGCACGGCTCTTTGTAGACTACATGGCCATAGGCAAATATCACAGGCATATGTTATTCGGTTTGCATCGCGGCTCGCTGCAGATTCATGCCAAAAGCAAAATATCTCGGACGAATGCATCATGGCAAGTTACATCATTCCGGTAAATTACAAGATTGCGAAAAAAACACCAAATCGGCAAAACCACCATCTGGGCAGGTTTGCACCGTCGGAAAAATACCCTGACTCGTAGAAATGCACCATGCGGCCAAAGCATCAACTAATTAATTTTTTTTTCAAACCGGCAGGTAGCGTCATACCAGCAAAAAGCAAAACTGTAGTAAAGGCTCCAAATCAGCAAAAAAAAAAAAAATCACACCGGGCATTCTGCACCAAACCGACAACATACCCAAAGCGGTAAAGACACCATACCGGGCAAAAAATCACACACTGCTCACTTCCTTCTTTTTTTTTTTTTAAATCATACCTTCAACACGCACCAAATCGACACAACGCGCATCATTACAACAAAAGCAAAATCGTGACGCGCCAACCGGCGAAACACCAAGCGGGCATTTGCACCAAACCTGCAAAATACCCATACCGGAAAAAAACAGCATAACGGGCAAGATGCTCACGTGGGTGCTCCATATTGGAAGATTCAACCACTATATATATACATGAACTAGACATCTAAAAAGGAGTGAACTATTGGCATTTGCACGTATGTTGTCAACAATATACCAAGAGAGATCAAAAAAAGGGAGGCAAGATACTATTCACTTTCTGTTCTCGCACTTCTTTGTAAGCTCGTTTCCTTTGTAACCAAACACCACAATAGTAAAATCCTTTCTGGACCCAAAATCTCGTGTTTTTTTTTCTCTTATTCAGGAGAGAGTTTTTCACATAAAATCTCACATGTCATTGCTCTCTCTCTCCCTCTCTCTAATCCCCAAGCCACATTCACTAAGCTAAAAAACAACTATATACTTATGTCGCACGTGGTTCCTCGTTTAAAAATTTCTGTGCGATTCACGACCATCTGGATCTTCGTCCGTACAGTGGCTAGAATCTGGTGACAACATTGGCTTGTCTGTGAAAAATCGATTAAAAGTTAAGCAATACATTTAAGTTTCCAGCAGATTTTAGAAGTTTAGAATGATTTGCACACGAGCCCAAAGCAAATGCGCCCGTCCAAGTTACGCGAAATCTGTGGTAACTACTCCTCCTAACAGTAAATAAGACGCTGACCACCTGTGCCCGCATGGGCTGAAGCCCTGAGAGGGACTCGGCCTGTGGTTGAAGGTTCGAACCTTCACTCCTCAAACCTGACGCCCATGAGGCCCCGAACCTCTTCATAACGAGGCAACACAATAAAGATACTTACTGCCAAACGGCAAGGCTGAAGGTAGTCACCGACCACGAGGTTCAACCATGACTCTTCTGGCACGCTCGCATGGCCTCCATCCCAGAGCCCCCGCCTGTCTCTTCTGAACTCATTCTCTTCCCTTCGTGGTAGGGAGCATGAGTAGTGGACACCATGAGTCCTTGACATGAAACCCCCACTGCCTCTCCACCTTTGTCTGACCATGTTCTTCTATTTTCATTAGCGCGTGCTACTTGCCATCACTAAATCAATAATTTCATGGCAAATCTCTTCCTCTTCGAGGCGCTCCCGAGCGTGGTTTCTTGGCAATCACGCTTCCTCAATCGCTAAAATACCATAAACCTAGGAACCATTGGAAAGAACTTCATTCTTTCCACCTTTGTAATTAGGATTCACCGCCTTACAACTGCAAACTGTAACGTGAAGTCATACGATTGCTTCATGTTATGAGTAAAATGGAATATCACCTCTCACCATGGCAACCCCTCGAGCACCTGTTGGCAAAATGGAAAATATGCAAAGGGAAACAAGGTACCCATGGCATTAGGCCATACCGAAGGAAAGGTGACTTCAAGTTCCCCATGATTTACGTACACCTCCATAGGGAGCTTAAAACGGCTTCTCCCACCTCTTGAGTTGACTTTCGTACACGAAGTGATTTAATCCATCGATGGGCCACAAGCCCTATCGCTTCTAATCACCAATGCCATCGAATCAAGAATCTCGACTTCGCGCAAATGGCCTGCAGTTTGGCTGTGAGAGGAAAGACGCAAAGTCTTCTAAATTCAGCCATTAAAGTTCAAAGAAAATACGGAGGAAATTGGGAAGAAGAAGAAAGCTGGAGAACGTACCAAAGGGTCAAGAGAAAAAACTCCTAGGCTGCGTGGCAAAAATGAAGGCAACAGGAATGGTATTTGAAAACAAGAAAAAGGCTCAAAGGCACGCCTCATCATTATCTCCGCTAATGTCGCACTTCCCGCATAATCGCCGAGATAGGGCCTTATGTTTCGCGATGTCAATCCCATTAATGCGCATCTATGGCGCTTTACTAGCCCAAATGGCAGCGCAGGCCAGCATCTCGGACTCAAAAGGAGTTCTTAGGCAAGCTTCCATCAAAGCTTTTGGTCTCCAAAATACCCGAGGATATTTCTTGTTCGCGGACACGTGTGTGGCAAGAACTATCACTTAGTGGCGCCACCAGTGTCTAGAACTCAAACTTTTCGCAAAAGTTTGGACAATACCACTGACTTCAAAATTTCTCTGAACACTTTTGTCAGACTCCAAGTCTCAAAATATTCTCGGACATTTTGGACAACAGGTTCCCAGGCTTTTGGTTCCAACCATATCCATAGACAGTCACAAGAGAAAGGGAATGAGCATCACTCTAAGTAATAAAGGTAGCACCATGATCAAAGGCATGAGCGGATTGTAAAAAAAGAAAAAATTTCATGACATTTATCCGCGTCCTCGGTAACATGCCAAAAGATTGAAGAATCCTGCACTTCTGGAATGGGGGCCAAAGGTGGGTATACACCTGGGCCTGTGAAAAGGGCCCAAAAAGCTGCCCACGGCCCAAAGGCCCAGCACAAGATAGGATTTTAGCCTATGAATGAGTCTACTTCTAGAGGTCTGAAAGATCTGTACCCGTACTCCCAAGAGGTGCCCACAAAGTCAAAGCTTAGCCTAGAAGCTAAATAAGCCCAAGAGGCCCGAGGACTTACTCACATATCCCAGAGAGACCCAAACAAAGCAACTAAGTCTCAGAGGCTAATCGCTTTTAGAGTCTCGAATGCGAGGGTTCTCATCCCAAGAAGTCTAAATAGTTGGAATTACCCAGAGACTAACTCAACTCAAGACTCATGGACTCGTGAAAGTAACTGTGTCCCCACTAAGCCTCGAGGATATCTAATGCTGGAGCGCCATAACTTGTAAAGGCTAAGAGCCATTGGGGAAAAGGGGATCTAGGGAAGTTCCCAATGGACATGCTAAGCAAGCGTAATAGCTGATGATCGAGAGTAGCCTGCAAGATTGACTTTCCTAAAGACACAGGTTATCTATACCACATCGGTCAGACAGTAATTTAAGCGACTGTGAGAGATAATTACCAATGCTGAAATGACATTAAGTACGAAGTAAGCCTCGCATGCACATACACTCAAGAGAGATAGTTAAAGAGAGGCAAGACACTCACTTTGTTCTCTCACTTGTAAACTCATTTCCCAGAAATTCAAACACCACAATAATAAAATCCTTCATGGACCCATAGTTCCGCAGATTTTTACTCTCTCATTTAGAGAAGATTTTCACGAAAAATCCTCGACATACTTCCCCACCAAGCCATATCTTCGCTAACCTAAAAAAATAAATGATATACTTTGTGTTGTACGGTCTCCATCTCGAATATCCTCGAATGATCCTGACTCATTTGACTTTACCATACAAAGTGGGCTGTAATCCGGTGAATATTATTTACTATTTATTTATTTTATTTCGATATCCATTTTTTTTATTTTTCTATTTTTTTTAGAATTTTTTAGTAATTAATTTTAATTGTTTTATATTTATGTTTATGGACAAGTTCTAGAACATGTGAATTTTTGTAATGAAAGATAATATATGTATGACTGTAAAAAGGAAAAAAACTATAACTTCCCGTGATTATTAGTTTACCTCCGCCTAAACTCTTGATTTACTTGCTGTGTCCTAGACGGCATCTCGTTATTAACCGTAGTGTGGTTAATGTTTTTATAGATTGTGCCATGAATGGGCAACATGATCCTAGGCATTTCCAGCGATAGGAGAATCGTTTTGATAATCTCGTTAATTACGCCGTTTGATTCCACGGAAGCCTTTGAGAGAAAAAACTGGCTCCAGACACTATCAACCTTATAAGAGGAAAACTTTACCTTGTTTTCTTCCAAATAAATTATCACTTTAAAAACCTCTCCCTTTGAACTTTTGATCTTATATCTACTTTGCTGAATTTGGGTCACCCAAAAATTTTGTACAAATCTATTGGTAAAATGGATTATATGTTGCGAATGCCACTCCTTGATTGACTACCACAGTGCCTCCAAGATTTTACATTTTCTAGGCAATCCTATCCATCACATATGCCATTTAGACTATAATGATGAGGTATTCATCCACTTGGTCTATCTGCTAAGCTGATATTTTTCAAAATTATCACTTGTGATAATTAAATCATCAAATCAATAAATAATTTAAGATATTTCGTGACTTCTTCGATACTTGCTTAACTACGGGCATCTTACACCCCAAACTCCAAATTATTGTGATTATTTTATTTCATAATCTATAATTATATTTATTCAATTTTAAATTTAAAACCTAAAATCAATTATGTATTTAACCAACTTAGTCCAACCAAACATCGGGATGAAAATCTATGATAAACACCGTTAAATGATTTTAAAATAAATATAATAAATACATCACAGACCTGCAAGTAATAGCAAAAATGGCACCAAATATTAATAACCATTTGACCTCAAAGCATATATAAGAAAATATCTTTGACTAATACCAAAGATACTAAACTACAAATTGAACCAAAATACTTCTAAACTTATATAATTTCACTCATTAATATTAGCCTCCATTGCCAAATGAACTAAAATACTACAAAATCTAGCAACTTATTACAATTCCATTCAAATAAAATATTAAAGTATATAAACATTTCAACACTCTGAAAATTAATTCCCAAGTAGTCTTTCACCCTTGATCTCCTAATAGCGGCTTATCCTCTAATTTGAAAGTTAACAAAAAGAAAGGCAAAAATTACCCTAATATCTTTAATAAAGTATATATATATATTTATAGTGGATATATATTAATAAAATATATTAGGATAGTGATAAGATCAAAATTCCTTTGGGAAGCCAATAACACTAATTTTCAAATAATTTATGCAAAAATAGAAAGTAATGATTATATAGATCAAAATCTGTACCAATAAATAAATTATACTAAATCCGTATATTTATGATCAAATATGTTAAAACTATGCAAATATATAAATTATACTAAAATTATGTGAACATGTAAAGGATTACGAATTGATAATAATTTTATCAATAAATGGTGAATATCAAAATTTGAGTTATAATTATTTATATATAATCGAATGCTATATGCCATTATACATAACCAATGTGTAGGTTGACTAAGTATAATCCCTATAATCTAAGCTAAATGTCACTTTTCTGATACATTAATGATAAATTTGACTTTTAATTTACTAAAAATATATTAGGATATGGCTAAATATATTTTATCAATTTTTATAATGGTCATTATTTAACCAAATTGAAAACTTTATTTAAATATAAATACAGTCTTACTTATCTCAAACTTAAGAAAATAATTTATTTATTAAAGCAAATATAGAGTTTTTCTTCATCTTTTTAAATATGTGACATACAGCAAAAATCATTGATATGCGAAAATTCTAATTTATATTTTAGAAATATATAGGGACTATATTGTTTAATTTAGAAACATATAGTAGCATTGTATAAATATTTTAAAAAATCAAGAGAGTTTAGGTAATTTTTAACATTGTGCTATAGAACACGTAGCAATATTTATGCAGAAATTAAGAATATAAGAATATACATAAAGATTTTAAAGATATAAAAAATATTAAGTGAAAATTCAACACTAAAATATAATATATATAAATTTAAAATACATATTTTATAAAATTTTATGAAATGAGAATAAAATTACATGTATGTACGGTTTAAAACAATTTAAGTATGAAATCAAGATATACATAAATATTTAAAATAAGAAACACAAAAAAATTGTAGAAAAAATCTATAACAAAATAATAAATGGTATAGATATACTTTCCTTCATTTAGTTTTTACAAAATATCTCTTAATTTCACCTTAATTTCTTATTTTTCTCCATTATCTCTTCTTTGTTTTTCTCCCCTTTCCTCTTTTTCTCTTCTTAAAAACTAGCAATAAAATGACATACAAAATCGCCAAATAGCTTCTATTTATGTAAACTGGATCATAAAAGTATCCTTTTAGGTATAAAGTGAAATTTATGCCACATATTAGCTTCCTTTGTGTACAATCACACACATTTTAGTCAATATATACGCGCCTCTTAGCATACCTTAGTCAGAATATTTTGTCTGAAATTTGCTTATGTGTTAGTTAAATACAAATTAAATACCACTCGATCTAATTTATCCTAATTCAAAATTTAATATTTTAACCCATAATTCTCAATTAATCTCAAAAATCTATCAATTTAATTAAATTAAATATCTATAAAATAATCTTTTGATATTTATATTTTACCGATATCCTTTGATAATCTTCTTCTAGAAACCCTTTTAGAAAGAGCTTCGATTTCACTTAGGAGATTCTTGTAGTTTTCAGTGTTGTGTCTTGGCCCTTGGTGAAAGAGGAAATATTTGGATAGGTTAGCTAAATCATGGAAGTGTGCTTATTTAGGCCATTTTAGCAGGTGCACATCCTTGATCTACATCAAAATGTTGGCACAAGTCTTGCTTAGTGGCGAAGGTGCAAACGTTGCACCAACTCCTAGAGCGGCGACCTTCTACGCTAGTGATTATGTGGCTCTTGTTATAAGCTTCCTTCGATCTTGAACCTCTTTGGTTGGTCAAGTTTGTCTCCAGCCAATTGGTTGGCCATTTGTGCGTTGTTGGCCTCTTCTCCGATAGGATTAAAGGTTTAGACTCTGTTCTTCCACTCTACATGGAGGGTTGTCCCCATTATGACTCTCCCTTATAGAATCCCCACTCCTTAGAGCATGCCAAGCAAAATATTCCCACCTTCTGGCCTCATTAGTTAGGGGTTAGGGATGCCCTATGCCTTATTAAACTAGTAGAAATAGTCTTTTTAAGGTCTCGCCCTAACCTCTACCACAAAAGATCAACTAAATTGAGTCCTTTCTCTAATGTTTTATTTGATGCCAATTAGGACAAGAAACTCCAGGATAACTCCCCAAAAAGATTGCGTTGTTTACCCAAAGACAGACTATGCGTGATGTTCTTACCTTGAGCATCATTTGAAGCTCTATCATAGGGCCGTATTCGAGTCTATGGAATATCAGCAATATTTGGAAAGGATCACATGGTCTTGTAGATCCCACCATCATGCCACCTGGTTTGTGGATCTTTGAACTTTGCATAGGGACTATAGGATGGCTTCTGAAAGGGTAGTGTGTTGGTGCTTTACCCTCGCTCCGGTTCATTGAGCCTAAGACCCCAAGATCTGCTACTCTATCCCCTGTGGTCCTCTTTTAAACCTTGGTCATGGACATCATGTCCATTCAACGTGAAGTTTCGGCGATTAGAGCTGATCTCACTATTGTCGCGATAACCTATAACTATAGGGTCTTGACTTTATGGTACTTCTTCCGGATGGTGCCATACTTTTCAATAGAGTGTGTCTCTATGGAGCTTTTCTTCAGGGATGCTGTTGCTCTTAGGGACATTCCTGAGGATGGCTGATGGACATCGGGAAGTCTCAGTGCACATGCTCTTTGGCATATCTTAACTCTTGTCCATGATGCTTTAGGCTAGTACGGTTAGACAGAATATTTGACATTGGATTGAGCACGTTACCTTGGTTTACTTACCATCCTTTTCCAGGCTGAGGCTTCACTGGCATGGGTGAGCTCACTCTGCCTCATTTCCTCCCATTTGAGTTACTGCGGAGCCAAGGACAGAGAATATGTCTGTGGTAAGCTTGTAGTTTCTGAGGGTTAAATGTTCCACCCCCTGAGTATTTTCATGAGGAGCACTGTTGCCTCCCAAAGTTGCCGTGTGGCAACGAGTGTCTCTAGTCATTTCTTTTATTTTGAGATAATTAGTCTTTTAGTAGGATAGAACTTAGCTAGCCTTTCAAAAATTATGCTAATGATACGTAATCAACTGAGGCCCCTTCCATTCTACCTGAGGAGTCAAATCACTTCAACGAAGCTAATGTTTATTTGAAACTTTGGGGGCCAAATGAAAGCCTTAGATATCTGGCAAGTGGGATTTTAAAGATTATTGAGAATGAATTATATTGTTTTCTATTTGCTCCTTTCCAGAGAAGTGAATGAGAGAGTAAGAGAGAGCTTCCCTGTGCCTATAATCGAATCCCCAAAATGATGGCTCTAGATATTTATACGCTAGAGACAGTAAATAATTTCAAAAGGTTTTATAGCTTTATTGATAATATATCTCGATTAAATCAGAATCGCGCTGTGATTTTAATATCTCACTGGCACACTCAAGCATCCCTTTTTCATCTAATCACATATTTCTTATCAATCTCTTTTAGAGTTGCTAGACTTTCTCTCACTTAACAAACAGATAGAGTTTGATCCTCCCCTCTTTAGCCTTTTAGGAATCCAATGCATAAGCACAACGCTCTATGGTAAGATGTTGTATCCCTTTAGCCTTTTAGGGAAATCCAATGCATAATGACTATGGTAAGATGTTATATCCTTTAGCCTTTAGGGAAATCCAATGCATAACGACTATGGTAAGATGTTGGTATCCTTTCGCCATTAACTCAGTCTCCTAACCTTGGGTGTAGTTTATATTCCTAAATAGGGCCAACTGTGAACATGGAAAGCCGAGGAAAACTTCTTCTTTGAGTTGGTACTCTCTATGCATCGAGGTCCTAGACATATAATGTGAGCCATTATGATATACTTTCAGCAAATCTTGATTTGACTTATCTCTGACATAAATTTAACCCATATAAGCATGAAAATACTTATTTGCTTGAGATTTGTTAAATTTAGTTATAATGCATGACTAATTTTCTATTTTAGCTACAAATTTATTATAAGCTGAGAAGATTATAGATAATAGAGTGTCTTTTTATATGAAAATATTTTGGAAATGCCTCAATAGGCATTCTTGTGACGCCTAGAGTGATGTTGCTTTTATATATATATATATATATATATATATATGTGTACCTTAGATAAATATGACTAATGTTTCTTGGCCACATTTAAGATATCCTCCCACTTAACTTCATTTTCATTTCCTATCTGGTTTCAAATGCTCATTGATCTTGCACCAATATTTTCCTTTGACATGATATGCAAATAAATAGTAAAATGTGAGATTAATTGCTACATATATGTTTGTCTATTAATTTTAGAACTAATTTTAGATGTTAAAATTCAAAATCTTTTTAAAGTTTCTCAGAGCTGCGAAATTTCATAATTTTTGATAAGTTCCAATACAATTTTCCAAAACATATGTATATATCTGAAAATTCCCTATAGCAGATAGAAGGACATGTGGAAAGCAGGTATAGCCGTGGTCCAAAAGGTTACCGTGCGTGGCATCATGGACTCCACCTTGAATTATTATCAACCGCTTTAACTCCCCATTTTGCTCTTTTTCCCCCATTTTTGAGACCACCTGCTATTTAACTCCCATTGACGCAAGGTGACGAAAAATGAATGATTTTGCTTACACTTTTACACCGCAAGTCAGCTGGGCACCAAGAACTCCCATTTTGGGCGTGCCCCTCTAAAAATATAAACCTTAAACATCCTCTTCCCTATATATATATATATATATATATATATATATTTTTAATTGTCTGGAAAATGTTAACTTTGGATTTTGCTCTGGAGTTGTTCTTAAAATTTTTTTTTTAAAAAAATTTATTTAAAAAATTACATTTTAGATCTAATATTAAAAATTTTAAAATTAAAATTCTCACCAATTGTAGAAGCTTAGATATGCATTTTAATTTAGATTTTAATTTATAAGATCTCTCCCAAAGTAATTGATATTTGCTATGAACTGGGATTTTAATATGAAAGATCTGCTTGATGGTTGGATTTTAACTTAAATTCTATATACTACAAATAAAATAAAAGTTTAAAGATGTGAGGATAACTCTCTATTTTATACCTAAGCCTATATTAGTAAAATACTTGCCAAAATAGAATTTTGAGTTTGACAAATGAGGATTTAGGACTGGCAGAGGACAATACTTGAAGGTGCCATGTGTTTTTAGGGAGAAAATTATTTAGGGGATGGCTAACGCCACTTTTTTATGTTAGACTTGAATGTTACGAGTCTTGCAAAGTATATGAATGAATACTTAAAATCCTCTAACTATTGTATTACAAGAGATGGAAAATATGAAGATCTTCAAACGTCCTTTATATTAAACAACTCTTATATTATAGAGCTTTAGGCCATATGCCAGAGTTGGCTGAGAATCTCCCAAGTAATAATAGTTTTTCTTCTAACGAGTTAAAACCACCATTAACAGGAGATTCTTTTCTTTTATTATGAGTTAACATCTTTTATTGGGAAATTGTTGCCTTGAAAGAATTTATTGTCAGTTCTTTATGTGAGTGAATTTAGTAGGACAGTTTGCCAAATAAATACGTTTTAGATTGCAGCTGACATGTTAATTGGTGGCAATATGAGCCTTTATCCTTTGTCAATCAAGGTTATAACGCCTGGTAGTTAGAGGGTCATTTCATAGGACGTCAAATATGGCCTGATATTATCAATAAAGCAATTTAGCACTTAAAACGGGCTTCTGGTAATTAGGCATCTTGTTATCTACCAACACTACCACTCCCCAGTGCACGTCACATCGTCATTCAATAACCTGGTTTGATGGCTTAGGAAGTTGCGGTCACCAGCTGCTCAAATCTCTTCCGGATCTAAAATATCTGAGGATCTTTTAAACTTAAATCTTATTATTTATTTGATGAACCCATAGTAATTTCAGAAAACTATAAATTATCAATTTTCCATAAGCCTCTTTTTACGTAAGAAGTAATAAGCACGTATTAATCCAAGTCTTTAGTGACCTGTATTTGAAATAATAAAAAATAATATTTATTTTGGAAATCTAGGCCTCATTTACTTTTAAGCTTTTTTACTATATATTTTATACTATACCATGAAACATTTATATTAAACTAGTGACTATAGTTTAGTTAGGAAGTACCATATTAGTTCATTTATGTTGAACTCTCTTTAAACTAGCTAATGAGTAAAGTTTGAACTTACTTTGTTCTCAATAAAATTAATGAGCCAGTATAAGTCAAGTAGGCTTAGTTGATCAATAGTATTATCTATTGACGGTTACGATCCAACTTCAAACAGATTTCGACCGATCCATTATTCCCGATTCCGCCTCCGTTTGGACAGCTTGAAGACTGGTCGACATCCACTTAAGCGGTCTTGGGGATCCCAGGTACCATCATGCCACTCTGTTTGTGGATCTTTGAACTTCTTTGGCATAGGGATCATAGGATGGCTTCTGAAAGGGTAGTGTTGGTGCTTACTCCTGCCCGGTTCATTGAGCCTAAGACCCTGAAGATCTGCTACTCTATCCCCTGTATCCTCTTTTAAACCTTGGTCATGGACATCTATTTGTCCATTTTAACGAAGTTTCTATGATTAGAGCTGATCTCACTATTGCCTATGATAACCTATAACTATAGGGTCTTGACTCTCATGGCACTTCTTCCGGATGGTGCCATACTAATAGAGTGTGTCTCTATGGAGCTTTTTCTTCAGGGATGCTGTTGCTCTAGGGACATTCCTGGTATGGCCGGGATGGACATCGAAGTCTCAGTGCTAATATGCTCTTGGCATATTCAATCTTGTCCATGATGCTTTAGGCTAGTACGGTTAGACAGAATATTTGACATTGGATTGAGCACGTTACCTTGGTTTACTTACCATCCTTCTTTGGTAGGCTGAGGCTTCACCGCATGGGTGAGCCTTCATTTGCCCATTTCTCCCATTTGAGTTATCATGGAGCCAAGGACAGAGAATATGTCTAGGTAAGCTAGGTTTTGGAGGGTTAAATGTTCCAATCCCCTGGGAGTATTTTTCATGAGGAGCACTGTTGCCTTAAAGTTGCCGTGGCAACGAGTGTCTCTAGTCATTTCTTTTTATTTTTGAGATAATTAGTCTTTTTAGTAGGATAGAACTTAGCTAGCCTTTTTCAAAAATTATGCTAATGATACGTAACCGAATTGAGGCCTTCCATTTCATTTGAGGAGGTCAAATCACTTCAACGAAGCTAATGTTGGCTTGAAACTTTGGGGGCTAAATGAAAGCCCTTTTAGATATCCAAGTGGGATTTAAAGATTATTGAGAGAATGAATTATATTGTTTTCTATTTGCTCCTTTCCAGAGAAGTGAATGAGAGAGTAAGAGAGAGCTTCAGGCCTATAATCGAATCCTTATAAATGATGGTCGGTGAGATATTTATACGCTAGAGACAAAAAATAGCAATTTGGAAAGGTTTTATAGTTTTATTGACAATATATCCTCGATTAAATCGTAACTGCGCCTGTACTAATATCTCATCATAACACTGCTACCTCATCTAATCACATATTTCCTTATCAATCTTCTTTTTAGAGTTGCTAGACTCCTTTCCTACTTATCAAACAGATAGAGTTTGATCCTCCCCTTAGCCTTTAGGGAACCAATGCATAACGTCTATGGTAAGATGTTGGTGTATCCTTTAGCCTTTAGGGAACCAATGCATAACGACTATGGTAAGATGTTAGTGTATCCTTTAGCCTTTAGGGAACCAATGCATAACGACTATGGTAAGATGTTGGTGTATCCTTTCGCTATTAACTCAGTCTCCTCTTAACCTTGGGTGTAGTTTATATTCCCAAATAGGGCCAACTGTGAACATGGAAAGCCGAGAAAACTCTTTGAGTTGGTACCTTCTATGCATCGAGGTCCGAGATATATCGGGAGCTAATAAGGATATACTTTCATAAATCTTGATTTGACTTAACTTGACATAAATTTAACCCATATAAGCATGAAAAAAAATACTTATTTGCTTGAGATTTGGTTAAATCTAGTTATAATGCATGACTAATTTTCTATTTTAGCTACAAATTTATTATAAGCTGAGAAGATTATAGATAATAGAGTGTCTTTATATGAAAATATTTTGGAAACGCTCAATAGGCATTCTTGTGACGCCCTAGAGTGATGTTGCTTTATATATATATATATATATATATATATATATGTGTACCTAGAGTGTGAATAGATAAATATGACTAATGTTTCTCAATAATATTTAAGATATCCTCCTACTTAACTTTTCATTTTCATTTCCTATCTGGTTTCAAATGCTCATTGATCTTGCACCAATATTTTCCCCTTTTTTGGACAGATATGCTGCGTCAAATAGTAAATGTGAGATTAACGTTAACATATATGTTTATTTGGCCTAATTTTAGAACTAATTTTAGATGTTAAAATTCAAATATCTTTTTAAAGTTTCTTAGAAATAAGTAAAATTTCTGTATAATTTCCTTTGACAAGTTCCAATACAATTTTCCAAAACATATGTATATATCTGAAAATTTTCATAGCAGATAGAAGGACATGTGAAAGCAGGTATAGCCGTGGGTCCAAAAGGTTACCGTGCGTGGCATCATGGACTAATTTTGAATTATTATCAACCGCTTTAACCCCCACTTTCGGTTTTTTTTTCCCCCCTCATTTTTTGAGACCACCTGCTACTTTAACTCTATTGACGTCAAAGGTGACGAAAAACGAATGATTTTGCTTACACTTTACACCGCAAGTCACGGCACCAAGAACTCCTGTATTTTTGGGCGTGCCCCTCTAAAATATAAACCTTTTAAAACATCCTCTTCCCCATATATATATATATATATATATATATATATATTTTTAATTGTCTGAAAAATGTTAACTTTGGATTTTGTTTGAGTTGCTCTTAAAATTTTTTAAAAAAATTTATTTAAAAAAAATTACATTTTAACTAATATTAAAAATTTTAATTAAAATTTTCTACCAATTGTGTTTAATACATTTTAATTTAGATTTTAATTTATAACATCTCTCCCAAAGTAATTGATATTTGCTATGAATTGGGATTTTAATATGAAAGATCTGCTTTGGATGGTTGGATTTTTTAACTTAAATTCTATATACTACAAATAAAAATAAAAGTTTAAAGATGTGAGGATAACTCTCTATTTTATACCCCGAAGCTCATATTAGTAAAATACTTGCCAAAATAGAATTTTGAGTTTGACAAATGCAGGATTTAGGATCATAAGAGGACAATACTCTATGCCATGTGTTTTTTTAGGGAGAAAATTATTTAGATGGCTAATCGCTAATTTTTTTATAGCTAGACTTGAATGTTACGAGTCTTGCATATGAATGAATACTTTAAAATCCTCTAACTATTGGGGTATTACAAGAGATGTGAAAATATGGAGATCTTCAAATGTCCTTTTTATATTAAACAACTTTATATTATAGAGCTTTTAGGCCATATGCTAGGAGTTGTTGAGGAATCTCCCAAGTAATAATAGTTTTTCTTCTAACGAGTTAAAACCAATTATTTAACAGGAGATTCTTTTTATTATGAGTTAACATCTTTTATTGGGAAATTGTTGCCTTTGAAAGGAATTTATTGTCGTCTTTATGAGTGTGAATTTAGTAGACAGTTTGCCAAATAACACGTTTAGATTGCAGCTGACATGTTAATTGTGGCAATATGAGCTTCTTTATCCTTTGTCAATCTCTCTGCTGTTATAACGCCTGGTATGTTAGAGGGCTATTTTCATAGGACGTCAAATATGGCCTGATACGTCAGCAACCAAACGAGACCGACGGCTTGGCAATTAGGCATCTTGTTGGCTCAACAACACTACCACTTCCCCAGTACGTCACATCGTCATTCAATAACCTGGAAGTTTGACGGCTTAGAAGTTGCGGTCACTCAGCTGCTCAAATCTTCCGGATCTAAAATATCTGAGGATCTTAAACTTAAATCTTATTATTTATTTGATGAACCCATAGTAATTTCATAGAAAACTATAAATTATCAATTTTTCCACAAGCCTCTTTTTACGAAGTAACAAGCACGTATTAATCCAAGTTCCTTAGTGACCCGTATTTGAAATAATAAAAAAATAATATTTATTTTTGGAAATCTTAGGCCTCATTTACTTTTTAAGCTTTTATCATATATTTTATACTATACCATGAAACATTTATATTAAACTAGTGACTATAGTTTAGTTAGAAGTACCATATTAGTTCATTTATGTTGAACTCTTTAAACTAGCTAATGAGTAAAGTTTGAACTTACTTTTGTTCTCATTAAATTAATGAGCCAGGTATAAGTCAAGTAGGCTTAGTTGATCAATAGTATTATCTATTGATGTGTCATTGGATCCGAACTTCAAACAGATTTGAATCGATCCGCTTGTCCTGATTCCGGCTCCGTTCACTGAGTTAAGATCCTACACACCACTAAAACGAATAGGAGGTCAGTGTGTCGGTGGAAAGTTATCCCACCGAAAATACTTCGATACTCAAGTCAGTAAACAGCCTTCGAAATCTGAGAAGGTTACTAGAATTGAGAAGTGAAAAGGAGATAGTACAAGAGTGTGTGGATATCGAGATGAAAGAGAGGCAAAGCCATCTTCTTGAATCTGGATGGTGGGGAGGCAGTAAACGGACGTCAGAAGCACGTTGTATGCCTTGGATTTTTTGAGTGTTAGCAGAGAGTAGGAAATTGAATGTCAGTCTCAGCTGTCGTTGTGGGCGTTATGTCAGTAAAAGCTTGCGTGCCCTGAATGAGAATTCTAGGGTTTACTTAAAGGATGATAGGGTGATCTTCCTTGGTTGGAAGGTGTGACCTCTGGCGTTGACCACAAGTGCTATCCTACGGGGAGCGCAAGTTGCTAAAGAATTTGAGATTCCTTCCTTTTCTGGCGGTCAGCGGCTTTCCAAGTTACTCACCTTTCTTCAGTGTATTCTACCGTTGGAAAGCCCCAATTGGCAGGAGATTGGAAAAATCTGGCGCCTTCCTTATGGGAAGGGCATTTATTTTGTCAATATCCTTTTTGGGTGCTCGCTGAATTCGTGAAAGGTGTTGAAAGAAGCGGTCGGTCTTTCTTTGGATCGTGGGCTCCAAGTGGGCTGACCGATTAAAGCCCTTTATTTTGGCCGTTGCTACGGTGATTAAGTGACTCTCGGGATTGGCATTACTATCTGTGAGTTGGCCGCCTACTTGCGTCTCTGATAGTATTGTGGCGTTGGCCAGTTGGGAAACATTTGGACCTTTTAGGATTTGGGTATTCATCTTCTGTTGAGCCAACATTTGAGTTGACTGTCCAACAGGCTATTTGGGCCTTCTTTGACAATTGGGCCAACCCAGCTATAGTATACCCATCATTAGCTCCCTATTCCGGTAGCTAGAATTTTGGCTTTCGGCATGTTCATGCTGGGATGCCCCTCACTGTCCTTGGTTGGACCGCTATCCAGGCCATTAATGAGTCAGAAAATCTGCTTTATAAAGGGACCATTTGGGATGTGACACGTGGCAGGAATGATAGCATGCCTTCTCAAGAAGGTTTAAGGCGTTTCACACATTGTCGTTTAAGTTTTCCTCCTTACTCTGAGTGTTCTCTCACGCCTCCTACTTTGCCTTCTTCATCTTCAACCCATTTTCGTTCCCAAAGAAATCCTAGTTCCTCTGTTAACCATGGCTTCAACCTCCGTTGCCAACATCTCCTCTATTCTTCAAGAGAGTGACGTGAAGGCGCTGTGTGTTGAGTTGAACATCCCGGAGGACATTGCGTGGAGGGTTCCAGACAAGGATGATAGGGCCTTCTCTCCACCGGCAGGGTATGTGACGGTGTATGAGGCCCACCTGAGGAGCGGTATCCGTCTTCCTCTTCCGGACGACTTGCAATCGATCCTTCAAGCTCTATGAGTCCATGTTGCCCAACTCCATACTAACGCCATACGGTACATTTGTACTCTTTGTATCTTCCTTTGCAAGCATTCTAAGAGATTGACAATATCCATGGTGAAGGAACTATTTAAGATAAATCAGGGAGATGAGTGGATCTCCCTCGTTCCCCGTAGTGGCCTAAAGATAAACATGGCCATCTACAACTCACTGAAGAATCGGAAGAACCAATTCTTCTTCGTGAGTGTGGCGAAGACCTGGCCTCTTGTAAAGGATTGGGGTCTGGTGCCGGAGGTGTATACTGGGACGCTGTTTGTGGCGAAGACGATATCCTTAGAGTGGTTGACCAAACTGGTCAAAGACTACATTTCAGATTTCAAAAGGGATTTCTTAGTCTCTAGGGTAGAGGCCAAGAAGGTGAATTGGGACCTTCTCCGGTTCGAAGCTTAGCACCTTGGGCGGCGATGATGATGCTCAAGGAGTCTAGGGCATCATCCGCCCCTCACCCAATGACTGACGATTTCATCGCCCGCGCCAAAAAGGATGGTGGTGGACGCCTCCTCATCATCTTCGGCCCGACATCGTCGTGAGGCGTGATCATCGAAGCAGTACCACCGAAATGGAGAAATCTTTTGAGGACCTGCCGGAGGCTAGGGGAGAAGGCGTTATCCTGGCGCAGCCCGCGCCACAAGTGGTTCCTCGAGTGGCACAGACGGAGACTTTTTCGAGCCAGCACCAGAGCCAGGGTGGAGGTGTGAGGCCTCCCTCTCAGCTCTCCAGTCATGCAGACGCCTCTCCAGTCATGCAGACGCCTGCTGAGCAGTCGGTGGTTGATCTTGATCCTCCAGTAGCCGCAGTGGAGGCCGTAGCCGGGGAGCCTGCTGCCGCTGACAACGACGTCAATGAGGGGCTCCTGGATGAGATAGTGGAGGAGGCCGCTACCATCTCCACTCGTGAGGGCATCGCTTCCGGCCCGCCGCCAGCTGAGCCAGGCTTGGAGGCCAGACCTGAGAGGCCTGCGCGGAGTGTCTGAGAGGTATAATCTTTTACAATACTTTCTGAATAATTTCTCCTATTAGGATTTCTAATTTGTTTTTTTTTTTTTTTTGTGCAGAAGGAGAAAGTGATTGCTACCATTGCCAAGATAATGGACCAGCGGGACGGGATTCTCGACAGGGAGGCGGTGCCTTGCAATGGCGCGAAGCCGGGTGGCTTTGGGGGCGCGCACGAGTCCGATGCCGCCGCCTTGCGATTATTTTGCCCGATGCGGAGGCGAGGCACCGGTCGAAGGGAGGAGGTTGCTAGGCTAAGGCGGGGAGAATGAGCGACTCAGGCGCCTTAGCCGATTGGGAGGGCAGGCGATGGAGCCGAGAACCGCCGAGCCTCTAGATACGCCCTCACGAGATTGAGCAGTTGATGTAGTCGCAGATGTCGGAAGGGGTGAATATGCGTCGGAGTATCGCGCGGCTCATTGACCCTAATTTTCCGGTGGACCTGCTGAATATGTCAAACAGGTCCTCCAAGACCCACGACAGTCTCGTGAGGGATCCGCAAGACGGTCAGGCGCCACCTCCGCAGCCCCCTTAGCCTTTTGCTGATTTTTGGACTTCCCTTTGTATTTATGTACTTTGTAATATATTTGGAAACAATAAAATGAGAATTTTTCAACTTCATGTCCGTTTCTTTTTACTGCTTTGTGATTGCATGTCTACTGTACTGGACAGCCAACTCAATTGGCTGGCGGCCATTATAGTGCTGCCAAAGGAGTGAAGTCCTTAGGCTTTTTGAGGGCGGTTATTAATGCCTAGGCCTAGCGGTGGCTTGTGAGTAAAGCTCCTCGGTAGCACCGCCAAATGCTGACAGGCGGGCGAGCGTTGGAGAAGAATTTTTCTCTCTTCGACCATCGTTAACTGATCACGCTATCTCCTTGCGGAGGAGGTTGTTGCATGTGCTACGCTAGCCCCCTAAGATTTTGACTGCTAACGGGCTACTTGGATGAACAAGGTTTAGATCCGGCCACATGAGCCGCACGGATGACAGGTTTTATCCCCGATCGCATGGGTCGCTTTCGGATGACCGAGGTTCACACTAGACCGCTCATGGGCCACCTGATTGATCAAGGTTTAAATACGACCGCTAGTGGGCCGCTCGGATGATCGAGGTTCATGTTCGACCACTTATGGGCCGCCTGGATGACCAAGATTTATTAACGAGAGGGTGAGGACCCTCCTGACTTAGGGGCAGTCTAGGTCGGGTAACTTGCAAAGTAAACACACATATATATATGCACACAAGAAGGGGAAGGCAGTATGATAAGGAAACACTCATTTTGACGTATTAAAACAAGCAAGCGAATGCGTACACATAATAATGCAAATACGTACCTGTGCCTTTTACTGGAAGTAGCGTTTGAGGTGGATCGCGTTCCACATTCGTGGGACCAACTTTTCGTCCTGGCTCTAGAGTTTGTATGCTTCGTTTCTCAGGACGGCGGAGACTAGGGAAGGCCCTTCCCAATTAGGGGAGAGCTTATTGTAGCCGGCCAGATTGCCCGTGGCCTCGACGCCTCGTAGGACCAAGTCTCCGATATCGAATTATCGCGCCTTTACCTTTTTGTTGTAGTATCAGGCAATTCGATGTTGGTAGGCTGCTGTCCGCATTCTGGCGGCGTCGCGAGCTTCCTCTGACAAGTCTTGGTGCTCCCTGATTTTTTGGGAGTTACCTTGTGGGTCAAATGATTCCGCCCTAAGACTTGGAAGCCCGATTTCGATCAGGATTACCACTTCAGTCCCGTAACAGAGATTGAAGGGCGTCTCGCATGTTGGCTCTTTTGGGGTTGGCCAGTAAGACCAGAGAACTGAGGTTAGCTCGTCCACCCAGGAGCCCCCTGTGTCCTCCAGCTTAGTCTTGAATCCGTGGAGTAGCGTTTGGTTCATGACCTCCACCTGTCCATTCACTTGGGGGTATGCCACCGAAGTGTGGACCAACTTGATGCTAAGGCTAGCGCAATACTTGGTAAAACGTTTTCTCGAGAATTGGGTCCCGTTGTCAGTCATGACGACCTCAGGAATGCCGAATTTGCAAATAATGTTCTAGCGAAGAAATTCAAGAGCGTTGTGCTCCGTAATCTTCGCCAATGGAATGGCCTCGACCCACTTGATGAAGTAGTCGATACTCACGATGACAAACTTCCTTTGTCCCGTGGCAATGGGAAATGGGCCAAGAATATCGAGCCCCCATTGTGCGAAGGGCTAGGGGGCAGAAGTGTTTTTTGGAAGTGCAGGATGGCCGGGCGGTGAAGTGGTTCTTATGTAAAGTTGGCAGCTTTCACACTTCTTTACAAACTCAAGTGCGTCCTTTTTCATTGAGGGCCAGTAGTAGCCCTGCCGCATGGTCTTGAAGGCTAAGTTTTTTCTGTCAATGTGCGATCCGTAAATCCCGAGGTGGACTTCGCCCAAAGCATAGTCAGCCTCTTCGGGAGTTAGGCACCGGAGGTATGGGGTTGAGTAGTCACGGTAATATAGTCGATACATCGCCCACGGTATACCAACCGCTGTCTTTTTTTATTAGTTTAGCCTTCTCTGCGTCTTGACAATGATCCATCGGCCCAGGGGATAACTAAGGTAGGGCGTCATCAATTTTCGCTTCAAAAGCATCGCCTCCTGTTTCTCTAAGGCCGAGCGGTCAGGATCTCCCTCATATCCTCGAAGTCTTATTCAATTTTTATTTCGGCGTCTCTAGCCAGTTGGTCTGCCTTCCAGTTTTCAGTTTTGGGAACATGAACCAGGGTTAGTTTCTTTAAACCCTAGGCGGTCTCCCTTGCCTTTTCTAAGTACTTGGCCAGGTAAGGGTTATTTACCTCGAAGTCTCCGTTAACCTGGTTAACGATTAGTTTAAAATCGCCGGAGACCGTCGATCTCTTGGCAGGGCATTCCTTGGCTAATCGTAATCTGGTTAACAGGGCCTCATACTCGGCAACGTTGTTAGTTGCCGGGAAATCGAGCCTAAGGGAGTATTTCACCTCAAACCCATCGGGGGTCGTGAGGACTACTCCAGTGCCACTGCCAGTGTCCGTAGACGATCCGTCTACGTGAAGTAACCATTCTGAAACTCCGTCAAGCAGTTTCGCACTTTCTGCGAGCTGCTCCTCGAGAACTAGGGTTGTGGTTTCAACAATGAAGTGACTGGAGCACTGCGGCACCTGACGGAGGGTTTGGGCCGGGTCGATGTCGAACTCATCCAACTCGATAGCCCATTTTACCAGCCTTCTAGAAATATCAGGTTTCTGGAGTATACTTTTTATAGGCTAATTTGTAAGGACCACTACACGGTGTACGAAAGTAGGATCTAACTTCGCGAGAGAATATAGCGCAAGGCAAGTTTTTCTGCGCACAAATGGGGGGTCTCTTGGCGGTCAAGCGTTTTACTCCCATGATAGACAAAGCCGCATTAAGTGTCAAATCCCTAGAGTACGATGACGGGGCGGGGATGCTTCCACACCGCGGGTAAAGATGGGGTTCTTCTCCGCCCTTAGGTGACACTAGCAATGACGGGCTGGCCAGATACCGCTTCAATTCATCGAAAGCTATCTAACAGTCTGCCATCCATTGAAACCCGTTGGATTTTGTTCCTCTAAGGGCCTTAAAGAAGGGCTAGTATTTGTCGCCAGACTTCGCGAGGAAGCGGGACAGCGCTATCAGCCATCCAGTCAATCGCTGGACGTCCTTTACGCTCCGTGGTGGAGCCATGTCCGCGAGAGCCTTAATTTTCTCTGGATTTACTTCAATTCCCCATTAGGAGACAATGAAACTCAATAATTTGCCGGAGGCTACCCCGAAGACACACTTAATCGGGTTCAGCTTCATATGATGCTTGCGGAGCTTCTCAAACGCTGCAGGTGCCCATGGACGTAGTAGCCGGGGTGACCTTGCTCTTGACGTAGACCTCCATGTTGTGACCGATCTGTTTTTCAAACATCTTGTTGACCAGTCGTTGATAAGTTACTCCAGCGTTTTTTAGTCAGAAGGGCATCACTTTGTAGTGGTAGGTGCCTTGATCAGTATGAACGAGGTATGCTCCTCGTCCTCTGTACTCATGCGGATCTGGTTGTAACCCGAATAAGCGTCCATGAAACTTAGCAGCTCATGTCCGGCTATCGAGTCAACCAGCAGGTCGATCCTGGGTAAGGAAAAGCTGTCATTTTGGCAGACTTTATTAATGTCGGTGAAATCGACGCACATTCGCCATTTTCCATTCCTTTTCTTCACCAGGACGACATTAGAGAGCCAATCCGGGTGGTGGACTTCTCTAATAAATCCTGTGCCCAGCAATTTCTTCACCTCTTCTCGGATGGTGATCAACTTTTCTACGAAGTAGTTTCTCCGCTTCTGCCTGACAGGTTTCTGGCTAGGATCAAGCCCTAACTTGTGGACCATCACCTCAGCCGGAATCCCAGGCATGTCTGCTGGAGTCCATACGAAGATATCAGCGTTCCGTCGCAGGAACGCGATCAACTCATCGTGCAATGTTCCGGTGAGTGAGCCGCCAATTTGTACACACCTTTCTAGTTCCTGCGGGTTCAGTGGGACTAAATCTGTGGCTTCACTAGACTGCACTTGCTGTAGGGTTGTCTCATCTGGATGATCAAGTTTTCCATTGTTCAAAGTCCGACGCCTAAGGGCAACCTGAGATATGTAGCATGTCAGTCTTAAGCTTGGTCACCTAACACCTCCCACAAGTAAAGCGTTGGGAACTTCATCTTGAGGTGTGGAATTGAGGTGACCTGCCCAAACGGCCACACTAGTCCATTTAGTATTGCGTTATAAATAGATGGTAGGTCAACCACCAGAATGTGAGTATTCGCACATTTGTTTTTGAATCATTACCCCTAATGTGACCTCGATTGGATGGTCCCTCGGGCCGCACGGCAGCTCATTGTCAAGGCCATACAATGAGCCATTCGCGGATTTTAATTTGTTCTTTTTAAGCCTAGTTTAAAGAACTTTCATCCAAGTAAAGCAAACCTTTCAACTACCATTATCGATAAATACTCGCTTCAGCTGGTAGTCGACACTACCGTCTGAAACGAGCATGGATACAACAAGGGGATCAGCATAGGGGGATATTACATGAGCCAAATCATTATCAGGCTATTGGTGTTGTCCGCCGCCAGACGCTTTTCCTCTAGTCTTGCATTCCTCGTTATCGGGTTTTGGTTTTGGCGGAGTCGGGTGGTGACCATATTAACCACCCCTGCCGCAGCTCTGTTCGGGAGGAGGCCGCTCCTACCCTTCTCCACGACTTCTCTTCTAGAATTCCGAGAGCCTTGACGACGCATTTGGTGAGGTGGCCTCTGCGAATTAGCTCCTCAATCTCCCTCTGCAGGCGTCTTGCAATTCTCGATTAGAATACCCAGCAGAGCGGTGAAAGTCACAGTACTTCGATTGATTCCCAGTGTCCTTCAGTGGTTTTAGCAATTTCGGGAACTTTTTTTCGCGGATCTGCACGAGGACATTTGAGCGTGTGTCCGTCAGGGGCGTAAAGCTGGTGGGCCCGTAATCTCTTCGTTCTTGCAACCCGGTCCTGTGCTGCTTTCGGCGGGAGTGATCACTGCCGCCCTTATTTTCTTTTCCCTCTCTAGTGGAATGATCGAGGCTGATCTGCCGTTCTCGCATTTCGTTTTGTTGGCCTCTCTTGCCCGGCTGCGTAGGCCCGGTGATGGACTCGCCTCCCGGAAAGGTCCGGGATTCTTATCGCAGGTGCCAAGAAGTCCCAGTAGGTCGGCGCGGAGATGGCGCGATTTCATCTCCTCCGTGATCCGAGAAATCCCACGGCCTCTACAAAGCCGGTCCAGAGGATCGCCGTGGGTTCTCTCCTAACTTTTGCTTGATGCGGGAGAGGTGCCACGGTTGCTTTTCTTCCCATTGGCTCGAGACGTACTAAGCCAAGAAAAGATCTTTGAGCTCCCAAAAGCTGCCAATGGTGCCTGAAGGGAGGTGATGAAACCAGATCTTGGGCATCTCCTTCGGACGGAAGCAGCGGCATCGTCAATCTTCTAATCCTTGTTGACTCAGATGGGTGCAAAAGTGATCCAAATGGTCAATTGGATCACTACTCCGATCGTATGAGTCAATGGAATGCACTTGAACTTGGTGGGTAGTGGACTATTTAGGATGTCCGCTGTGAAAGGAGATCTATCAAGGTCGATAGTGCGCTCATCGTCACGGAACCCGTGGCTCCAAATCTTATCCACTTGCGGATGTGCGGCGGTGTTGAGATCTCTTAGAATTGAGGTAGCGCTCGACTCTGTTTTATCCCTTGAGGAGTCTAGT
>BSYO01000011.1:8573427-8779622 GCA_033239525.1 Nepenthes gracilis
TGTATATGTGATTTTCATTAATATTGAATAATTTTTTAGTCATTCTGAATTCTTTTATATTGTATTTGATTATGTGAGTATGGTTTTCATTGCATCTAATGGCTATGTAAATAAGAACATACAAAAATTTTAATATGTCCGTATGAATGGTGTCTATAAAATCTTATAATATTTTACACTTTTTCAATATCTAATCAATTTCTAATGGTTGAGGTTGATTGATTTTGAGGTAGTGTACTTAGAGACATGTGACAATCATACTATGTGGTATTTGAGATATCACAAGAAGAGTATTGTAAATAATATGGTCATAATACCAGTAAGTCTCTATGATAGTTGCTAAGGTTGTAGCATATCAAGGACATTGGATTGATCTCAACTATAAAATATATTAATATAAAATATTCATAATAAAAGTTTTAAATCATTACAAAATAATCAAATGAATTAATCCTGATGGGTTCTATATCGTGGGCTGGCCCAAAGTCTGAAGTGCAGCAGAAATGGCCCGCGAAAATTTTTTTCAAGGTCAATCCCAAGATCCTGAACGATTATCGAGAGCTCCCCGTAGCTCGGCCCAATGGGGTTCCACGTAGCTCAAAGCCTCGCTAGCCCAGCCCAAACCAGCCCAGTAAAAACCAATTCCTGGATGACCCCACTAGCACGGCCCAATGGCCCCATAGCTCTAATAACGCTACACAGTTGGCCATCAGTTAGCCACAGTCAACGTTTCATAACTCTGATTCAGAATTTGCAGCACGCCACCGCTGCATGGCGCTATCTGCGCAGTAACTAGGAAAAGTGGCGCCCAGTTGTCTTTCATCCTCGATAAAGAGGGGAGACCCAGAGGAAGAAAAAGGCGGAAGCAACTCTGTTCCTAGGAGAAGCACAGAAGCTCTTCTGGTCCTGCCACTCAGCAAAACAGAGCACGGAGCCCTCAACGATGGCGCTCGGATGCTCTCGCCAAACAGAGCACAGAGCTCTCCAATAATGGTGACCAACTCCTCCCTGTTGCTCTCGGGCCATACAGAGTACAAAGCTCTCCAATAATGGCGACCATCTCCTCCTTGTTACTTTCGGGCCAAACAGAGCATAGAGCTCTTCAATAATGGAGCCCAGCTCCTCTGTTCCATTTCCGGCGAAACAGAGCACGAAACTCTTCCAACAACAGGCGTCCAGCGGTTATCCCTTGAATCAGAGTGAAATAGAGCATAAAACTCCCCATCAATGGCGCACAGCTGCTCCTTCCTCAAATCGAGGAGAACGGAGCCCAACGAGGCCCCCAACGGTGATGCCCAATGCTATCAGTGTTCTCAGTCAAAACAGAGCACGAAGCCCCTTCTATGGCGCCCAGAGCACTCAACAGAGCTCCCCTTAAAATGGTGCCCATAGCTTCTTAACAAAGGCAGAGCCCAAAAGCTCTCCCTAAATTGGCATCCCGAGCTTCTTAGCAAAACAAAACACGAAGGCGCACTCCTAAAATGGCACCCAGCTGTTCTTACTTAAATCAAGTTAAAATAGAGCACCAAGCTCCTCATCAATGGCGTTCAGGGCTTCCTGAAGCTTTCGGCCAAACAGGGCACTATGGAGCTCTCCGAGAATGTCGCCCAGCTACTCCATCTCGAATCGAGGAGAATGGAGTCCAATGAAACTCCCATCAATGGCGCCCAATGCTCTCAGTATTCTCAGCCAAAATAGAGCACAAATCTCCCAGCAATGGGAGCCCGAAACTCCCAAAAGTGGTCCCCTAGCTCCTCTGTTCCAGCTCTCCAGCTCCTCCGTCCCATTCCCGGTGAAACAGAGCTCCAGGTCCCCTGCAACGGTGCCCAGCTCTTCTGCTCCTGTCCCGACGAAACAGAGCACGAAGCCCTCAACGATGGTGCCCAAATGTTCTCGCCAAACAGGGCACGAAGCTCCCTGAGCCTGGCGCTTAGCTCCTCAATCCCATTCCCGGCGAAACAGAGATCCAAAGCTTCTAAAATGGAGCCCAGAGCTCCTCAGGAGAACAGGGCACGAATGAGCCCCCAAAAATGGCGCGCAGATGCTCTCTCTCAAATTTGAACAAAATATTGCACAAAGCCCATCATCAACGGCGTTCAGGGCTCCTCGAAGCCTTCAGCCAAGCAGAGAATGCCCATTTATGCGGCTCTCTCTCTCTCTCTCTCTGACCGAGTCCAGAATTCTGCCCCCAACTCCCGGAATATTGGCCGACTCCAGGCTCATGGCAATGGGTGTGCCACGCCCTTTCTGAGTTCTCCATTGCTGGGGCGGCAAGGGCATTCCGGGCGGCTGGAATCAGAAAGCCGCCTCTAAACTGGGCGCATCACAGAGCCGTTTCTAAGCTAGGCGCTCCCAAGGGCTTGGTCTTTTATCTAATAAGCCGCCTTTCGGTGGCGTATTCAAAGAACCTAGTCTTTATTTATTTAGTTCGTCCTCGGTCGGACGCACCAATAACTCAATCCTCCATTTAGTGAGCCGCCCTCCAGTCGGCCAAATTATAGGAGCCAGGCTTCCTCTCACTCACATCCCCTATATATGTGTATCATCGCATTCCTTCTTTTACATTCTCACATCTTTTTATTTCCTTAAAAAGACATCGATTTGAACGTTGAAAGATAAAACCGAAAAATGAGTCGCCAATCTCTAACCTCTCGTCACCGGTGGTTAGAAGACGCAAGATCCAAGTTGACAAATCGAGAAATTGGACCATTCGAGTTGAACTTGACGTGAGGAGTTCAATTGCTCCCTAATTCATATAACAATCAGAACCTAGGAATGCATCAAATTTCAATAACTATGATGCAATATTACAATTATATACAACTTTATCATTATGTCTAAAATGATATCAAAAAGTCTATTGAAGTAATTGCATAGAAAATTATATAGTGTGCTATCTTTTTTTATTTTTTTTTATTTTTTAATGAAGGGATAGTTTTTATTTATTTTAAATTAATAGTTATGATGTTAACCGTAGCATTGAAAGTGAAAAGCAACCATTGAATGAGAAAGGTGATCTATTACCATGGAAGCCGGACGCCATAGGGATGGAAGAAGGCAAAATGTTGCATCTTATACCATCAAAGTAAGTAAACATAAGAAAATAAAAGAAAGAAAAACATGGCGGGATTTAATTAAAGTGAACAAAAAAAATAATATAAAAATCCATCTTAAATTATATAGTGTCGTTATTTTGGTAGGCATTATCAATCTAAAAGTTCAAATAATAGCTCAATAAAGATGGTTCAAATCAAGTAGTAATAGAACATTTAAGATTTTATGTTACAATCTCCTCAAATTCTAAAAGTCTTGATAAAGTAGGCATTAAGTAAATTTTAAAATAATAAATTAATATAGCTCGTTGATCATTAAATAGATAATATATAAATAATTTTATAACTTAGTTAATAATATCATTATTAATAACAGTCATTTAATTTTTTTATTCATATATATATTTAATAATTTTTTTTTTTTTATAAATCTAATGGTTTTAAAATAATATAAGAGATTTTATCATTTGAACGCAATAAAGTATCCTTTAATATGCACCACTTGACAGAAGTCAGAGATTTTGAGGTTGAAAGAGGACAGTCTCTATAATAATGAATTTTAAATCAAAGTAAAGTTGAAATAAAGTCTATAAAGCTCAAAGTTAAAGAAACATACATATTTTTATACATTGATTTTGAATAGTGAATTATATATCAAGACTATGAATTTAATGAATGCATACAATATTAAATTTTATTATTTTAAAATTAGGGGTTGTGTTGAATGGAGACTTTATAAGTACATTCATCTCTATTTAATAACAAATATATATGCATAGTCATTAATTGGTTAGTATACTCGTTATGTCACATCATGCATAAAAGACAAACATATAAACGAATGGCATGCATATAACCAGCCAGCACATCCAGCAGACTATGTATCTTCTAAAATTATGTAACACTACACTTATGACAATTAAAGACAACAATAATTATTATAATAAAATAAATATGAAGCATCATAAATTTTTAAATTACAATCATTCCATAACATCAAAGGCATAACCAAAATAAATAGCACACCCAAATGCTAAATAACAAAGAAATATAACCACAATGCCGAAAGCTCAATATCACACACAAACTAATATAATCCTACTTAAGAAATTATTGCTGTGAAGTCCCCAACACTTCTACATAGTTAAAGCTCCAATAAAGCCTGCAAAAAATAAATATATATAATAAGAGTAACTTAACAACCAATAAAAATATAATTTAAAATATTATAATGCATCTTAGAAGATGTAGTAAATTATTATTCTGAGTCAAAAATAAAATAAATGAAAACACAAACACACATTGTGGCTACCACTGCCCAATATGTTATAAAATATATATAAAAAAGAAAGTGGCAAGGCAGATTCTATTTTTAATAAATAGTGACTAATTTTAGTGAATTACATCCTAAAATGTATAATTATTAAAAATAACTTATATATCACCTATTAAAACGTCACATTTGAAATTTTTATGAATATTTTAAAAAGATCATGCTTAAGGTCATGTATTAATGTTCCTAAAAGATAGATAGAATTGTTTCAAATTTCTAAATCAAACTATAATGTGTGATTTTTTTATATAATAACTAAAATTATCAAATTTTTTTAAAAATCCTTAGATAATATGATATATTATTTATGTATCAATATTAATATATTTATATAAAATTATATTAATAAAAGTTATCATATTATTTGATAAAATATTATATGTTCTAAAGCATGTAAATAGAAAATAAAATTTAAAAAAAAAAATCAAGTCCACATTTTTTGATTTTGAAACCAATGCAATCTGTTGGCCTAAATTTTTTGAGTTACCAAGTCAACATAAAAGAAAATTGCAATCGTTTAAATTCTTATAGCTCACAGAATTAAATGAATTGCCCAAATTTTCTTTTGTCATCCAAAAGAAACAATTATATAGTTATTTTTATAATTGAAATTTATGATTATATAACTAAAATAAATATTGCTTTAAATGCAACCCATATTATTTAAAATGTACATTTTTTTGGTTTAGAAGACTAATGACAGTAAGCAAAAATAAGATAAGACTCAACTTTTTATAAAATATGAATCCATAAGAATTAAACATTGATTGCATTATTTTTATCTTTTAGTGTATATCTATTTTTGACAATTTTAAGTTTTTTTTTTGTTTCTCAATAAAAAAGTTACAAATATATATATATATATATAAATCAAATTGAATAATTAAATAAATTCTAACGAAATAAGTCACTAACTCACCTTGTTTTTGCGACTCAATTGCTAATCTTATACTTTTGTGATTTCTCCGCTTGTCTCATCTTCTACGGATTCTCTTTTTGCATCTTTTCTACTTGTCTCTCCTTCTACGAATTCTTTTTTTGCACGTTCTCCGCTTGTTTCTCCTTCTACGGATTCTCCTTTTGCATCTTCTCCACTTGTTTCTCCTTCTACAGATTCTCCTTCTGCACCTTCTCCACTTGTTTCTCCTTTTGCATCTTCTCCACTTGTCTCCCCTTCTACAAATTCTCTTTTTGCGCCTTCTCCACTTGTCTCTCCTTCTACGGATTTTCCTTTTGTGCCTTCTCTACTTATCTCTCCTTCTTCTCCGCTTGTCTCTCCTTCTTTTCCACTTGTCTCTCTTTCTATGGATTCCGTTTCTGTAGCTTCTTCTATCCTGCATAACAAAATTATGTTGTGCATCTATAAGTGTCGAAATAAAGAAAAAAAATTCTATATAAGTGTAATTTATGAAAAAATAAATAGTTATAGTTGATTTAAATATTTGATCTTAAATATTTAGAAAATATATCTTTAATCCCTTTCATTATTTATATTCCTCACTTCTCACTTATTTTTAACCTTTTTGTTATTTTTCCTTCAGCATTATAACTTCTTTCTCCTTTTTGCATTTCTTTTGCTTGCTCAGACAAAGAAAATTTAGAGATAATAGGCCAATACAATTAATATATATATATATATATATATATATATATATATATATATATATGCATGATTTAATTATTAAATACACCAACAAAATAATCACGTGGGTAAAAAAGTAAGCAAACAATTGGAGAATAAAAAAATATGGATTAAGAAACAAAACAACAATGTCAAAATAGCCATTTAACCTCCTCATGAGCAATGGTACAAGTTATAGAGGTGGACTTGATAAACAATTTGAGTGTTGACATTCCCTATGTATATATATAACTTTTCCAGGTGCAAGGCCATGTTTAAGGTTGCTCATGCAACATCTGAAAATCCCAATACTTGATTGACTGCAACCACTCGTTTTCGAAAACCAAAAGAAAAAACAAAACCAAAAGGAGAAAAAATTATATAGGCACACCAACTAGAATTAATTATAATGGTACAGGCGAATTAAAAATAATATATTAAAAACGTATTGATAAAAAAACTCTACGTACCTTTTTTTGATGACCGCATTAAGATCGGAGTACTCTTCTTCATTTGTCTGATTTATGTTGATTTTGCATAACCTTGGCATGTTGAGAGATCCATATGAAAATGTTTCCATCATTTCACAGCTCATAATCTCCACTTCCTCTAAGGATGGGAATTTCAAGGCACGGTAGTTCTCAGAACTAAAACTGCGTAGACTTGGTAAGTCTTGAAGTTTTATAATTTTTAGACGAGGCAATACAATTGTGGTTGAAGTTACATTGTTAGATGTATCCTCAATACTTTCCTGTGCAAGCACTTGTTCAAGGTCATTGCAGTCATCAATGTGAATTTCTTCAAGCTGTACAAATCCTTCGCTATACATGGAAGCTGGGAAAAGAAACTTCAACCCATGGATTTGGGATATTTTTAGATAATGGATACTTGTAACTGAAAAAACCATCCACGGAATCTTTTGCAAATTGGGCATGTTGTACAACGTGAACTTCCTTAGCCGAGGAGGAATTACATTAGCACGTCCTTCGAGATTGAATAACTCTTCACATCCTCCCAATTCCAGCTTTTTCACGTGCTGAAACTTATGAAGCAAGTCCAATAGAATTTGATTTTGAAATTGGCTAAAGCCTACTCCTTCAATAGAAGAAAATTCTAAGATGACGTTATTTGAGCCTAAACTCCAAAATGCTGGTAGATTATCAAGTCTTAGAAAGTTTAGGCGAGGAAATTCAACCTTATCTTCAACGGTATTTGTATCCCACGATTTTCCCCTAACTATTTCTTCCATTTTCTCACAATCAATTATACTAAGTGTTTCAAGGTTCACAAACCTTCTGCATACGGAAGCCGGAAATAAAGAGATCAAACCATCGATTTTGAATATTTCTAGTTTACGTAGGTTTTTGAGGGCGAGCTCTCCCCATGGAATCTGCTTCAATCGAGGAAATAAGTGTACAACAAGATTTTCCAATTGAGGAAGTAATGCTAGATTTTCAACTTCATCATCATAGGATCCTACAAGATCAATGAACTCTTCAGCTAACTGAAATTTTCGAAGATTGAGTTCTTTAAGATTCTGCATCTGTTTGATTGCATCTAATGAAAAAACTTTTATAGCTTTCTCAATAGAATTTATAGAGATAGTCTCTAACTCATTAAATGACCTAACGTCAAGGTGGCTGCTCCATATCTCTTGTAATCCTTGCATTTTGCTAATATTGATAGTCTTTATAGCCGGCATAAGAACCTGCATTTATTATAAAAAAATATAATATCTATTTTTTAGTTAATCCCGTTGTACAAACTAAAAAAATAAAAAAAAAATTAAATGAATAATCAAGCATTTTTTTTATATACCGTCCAAATAGATGGATCTTGAAATGCAATACTTCACCCAATACAAGGATTGAAAAAGAAATTCACACAGCACATATGAGTACTCTATTATTGATTAGTCACATGACATATACTCACCCATCAAATGAATATGCAATAGTAGCCGAGAGAAATTATCTTTACATAAAATTACGTTTATGTGGTATCTTTTTTTGATAGACTAATCTAACATTTGAAATAAGATAATACACGAGGCATAGTTGTTACTTGAAATTCTAATGAGAATAGATTATTTAACATTCATCATTGCCGTCATCAACAATGTCAAAATTAAAATTTATATTTCAAGTACTTAGATTAGTAGTAATATTGTATGAGGGGTAAGGAGGGGCTAGTCTAGGAGGTGCTAGTCTAGGAGGTGCTAAGATCAGAAAAATGCTAGACTTTGAATGCAACTCATTGTACTACGAGAATAATTAATTAATTAATTATATAATTACATATTTTACATCAAGTAATTACAAAAACAAATGAAATCAAATAGAAACTTTAGTTTAATCCTGTTTTGGGGGTGGGATGGGAGAGTTGACTCTCAATAGAGATTATAACTGTACTACAACTAAAATCTAAAAAAAAAAACTATTTTAAATTACTAGTGAATTTAACTTTTATTTTATAATATTCCATGAATATAAATATTTTTTATCGCCTCTGTTAAACAAAATAAAGAAGTTATATAATTAGGTTATATTAATTACTACTCCACATTAAATAAGCACAATAAAAAGATAAAATCACAGAATATCAAAAATTAATAACAAATATATACATATATATATACCTTATCATTGAATAGTGCATTTGAATTCTCTGGATATTCTGGGATGACAAATGCCACCATTTTCTTCAAGTCATGGCAAACGATAATTTCGAGAGATGGGAATACAAGCTTAATACTCCCTCCGAAAAGACATTTCATATTAGGTAGGGAGAGCAAATGTATAATCTGTAGCTTGGGAAATATGGTCATCTCTGTGTCACCGTTCTTCATCTCTCCAGTTTCTTTCGCAATGATCTCTTTCATATTCTCATTGCCTTGAACATATAAGAAGGCAAGTTGTTCAAGGGCTGCAGCCACAGATAAGGGGCATAACATTTCTAGATTTGGACAGTTTCTAACATATAAACTCTTTAGATTTCGAAAACTATGGTGTATAATAACACCCTTGCTCCTCCAAATGCTCCTCAACTCTGGCAGTCTTACAAGATTTAGAAGATCTAATCTTGGGAATGCTGGAACCTCTTTCTCAATATCTGCCAAATGCCACAGCTCCACGATGCCACCTACATCCTTAATATTCAATTCTTCAAGACTAGGAAATTTCATCTGCAAAGTATTATCCATATTATATCAGTAATATATTAATTTATTAGTTGTAATTTTTAAATTTCAATTGAAATAATTATGACAATATCCCATGTTTACTTCTTTTTATTTATTTCTACTAAGCCCTTATTTATTTGTTTGACTTATTCTTACAATTAAAATTGTCAGCACGTATTCTCTTCTGCCCCCAAATTTATCAATTTTTTTTGGTTAACTCACCACTTTCCTGTCAATCCTTTAGGTTCATATTTCTGGATATTACAATTTCCTCCCTATATCTATCTAATCTTAAATATATAATTTTTTTTCTTTTGAAAAAACTCCTCCCCCACGGCACTGTATCAAAATTATTTATGACTTTTTTCTTTTCATATAATTATACATAAATATATATATTAGAATTTGGAATTCAAGGTAAAAATATATTATCCACTCCACAAAAGTTGTACAATCTATTGAAAAAATCCACAAGAATTACATATTGTCTTTTTAGAAAGTGAAAGCATTGCAAATGACGAAATCGTATCCAGGTTTTACTTTTAAGAATTGGCAGCTGCCTTCAAAATATAAATCTCCCCCTGCCCTTCAAGGTGAGCCCGGATTTGCCTCGTCCAACGCTGGGCAAGTGCCAATATTTCCACATGATATTTAACCATTTATATTTTATATATTTTTAAAAAACATATGAAATATTTTTTCACAATATAAATATTTTAATACTTTCATATTTTATTAAAAAATATATTTTATCTTATAACTTTTTCAACAATAAAAAATAAAAATCATTAAATTTTTAAAGATTCAATAATTGAGAAGGAAGGAATTCCAATCCTGCGGGGTTGGTTTAGCCCTCAGACTCTAGGCTGCAGAAAATTGCACCACTCCTTGTGATGGAGTGGTGCGCCTCTCTCTCTCTCTCTACTTTTGTTTTCTTAAGCCAATGTGTATTTTATTATTTCTACTTCTTGTTCTAATTTTTTTTTTATTTATCTTCAGAATTTTATTATGGACTAATTAGTATTTCAGTATCAATTTATGTATATTAACTATATTATTAGAACAAAAAATCCGGTGTCAAATTTTACAAAATTTGATACAAAATTTTAGAGAGACTATGTATAAATTTACTAATTTTTGAGAAATTAGGTAACTTTTGGTCTTTGCACGCATTCTTTGGAGTTTTATTGTGCCAAATGAAGAACAGATAATTAAACGTCTTTGAAAATATGTGTTTGTAAGCAACATAAAATGATGATATTAGTGAAACAATAAATTGATAAAAAAATTAAATAAAAAAAATGACAATAATTATGATGTACCTTTTTATTGAAGAAGGGTTGGCTATCCTGCACGTCGTTGTCATTATCGTCCCAGAAACTCCGAACAAATTCAATATTTCGTAAATATAGTTTCTTGAGACAAGAAAAATCATCATATAAATCAGATCTATGATATATCCCTTTCAACTTACACATGTCTCTGACAATCAATTCATCCAATTTTGGAAATGCACTCTCCTCATTCGACTCATTTATGCTAGCAAAGTATTCCATATCACTGCAATTTAGAACACACAGGAGCTTCAAATTTCTGAACCCATTGTTTACTAAGCTGTCCGTGACACTTACCAAACCTATTATCTTCTGCAATATTAAAAACTCCGTTTCCTGGAGTAAGCAATTTATACTTTGCTTAAGGAGCATGCTGCCTTCTATGTTTTCCACGTGCAAACTTTTTGAGGATAATTTCCACCGTTTACAGAATTCACAATCCTCATCAGATGAAGAAGAAAAGCTATTGAAATATTGAATACCGATAAATATCTGAAACCGTGATAAGTGAGGAAAGAGCAAATCATCAGGCAGAAGATCAATGCTTGGAACATCCATTTCCAACACTGCCAAGTAAGATAAGGAATTCAACTCGATCAAATTGACCCCCTTTTCTTCATTATCCCATCCCTCATTTTCAAAACTACCCATCAAGTAGAGCTCTTCCAATTCGGTGAGTCTAGCTATGACACCTGCATTGATTTTTCGGAGCTTTGAACACCCAGTCAGATCTAACAACTTGAGATGTACCAAGTTTTCAAACTTTTCCGGCAACTCGGCAATTGTAGATTCACGCAGGCTAAGAAATAAGAGATCAACCAATTCAGAAATTGCAGATATGTCATTTAAATCACAGCGCTCTAGATGTAAGGTTTTTATATTTTTTAGTTGAGCGATTGAAGACGGTAATGTCTGAAATTTCACGTCTGACATAACTAAAACTTCAAGGCTATTCATCCCTTGGAAGAAGTTATCCGAAAACTTATCATATGGCTGACTACCTTTCAATAGCAACATTTCTAACTTGGGAAATTCGAACCGGCTCAAAGGTTCATGATTATGGCCCTTCGTCATTGAGATGGCTGTGTAACTTTTAAAAGTATCCTTCTTTAGCAATCGAGGAAATGATCCAAATTGAAAGACATTGTCTCCTGCAACATTAATAGTTAAAAAATTATATTGTGGTTTTTAAAGTTCACCGATAGGATGATGGTGATCACAATATCTCAAAAAAAAAAAAAAAAAAAATAGAATAAAAAAATTATAGCAGTCAAAAAGGAGATTTATCAACTCTAATTTAGTTAAAATGACCTTAAATAGATTTTTTTTAAAATAAAAAGATTTGGAACGAAGATTTATTGTTTAAAAGCTGTTAATTTCTAAATTGAAAGGCCTTGATCCAAGCCATGCATACTTTTGGCGGGTGATTTGGAGATGACTTGGGAATCACTAAATAGTATTAGGGGCTAGGTGTAATCATTCAGCATATAGCTCAACAAAACCAAATCCTTCACACACATAGCACAAAGATGTGATTATTAGTTGGAATCTATCAAGTGAACTAACTACAGGAAGGAAGAAGTCAATATTAGGGAGTCATAGAGCATACCTTTGGATGCAATGGACATTGAAGTCGCTCGAACAATGTCTTGTAACTTGACATGCTGTTCATCCTTATCCTCCAGCAATAGGGATGAAGATTTGAGTTCAGAAGCCCACAAATTCGCCTGCTCTGTTGCTTCATTCAACGAATTCATATGTTGAAACAGGCCCAAGCCGGCCCCGTATCTCATCAAGTCTTGGATGGCTATACTCGAACCCAATGAAAATAGGCAACAGAGCAAGAAGAATTTCTTCTTTTCATCACTACTTATAAAGTTATAACTCCACTCCAGGATAGGATACACATTTTCTTCTATTGCCCCCCCAACTCTAGCTGAAATGGGTCTCTCAAGCTGGGCAGCGACACGTTTCCAATCAAACAAATCTCGATCCCTTAATGTGTCTGCCAGGACAGTAATTGCGAGCGGCAAACCTCCGCATTTCTTCACCAATTCACTCGTCACGGATTTGTACGCATTATCATGATCTGCTAGGCGCCTTACTCTTTCCAGGAATAGCTCCGTAGCTTCTGTGTCATTCAAGCCTCGCACTTCGAATATCTTATCGGCACCCATCTTATGGCACACGTGTTCGCTTCTGGTAGTCAAAGTTATTTTGCAATCGCGCGGAATTCCAACTCTGTCCAAGTCAAGTTTCTCCTAGATGTTGTCCAGTATCACAACTACTTGTTTCCCCCCCTTATTCAACATCCGATCACCTGCCTCATTAGGAATTTTCTTCTTGAGCCTCTCGTGTATTTTGCGTGCCATTTCGTCAACACTTTTAGAATCTTGCAACGGTAGGCCAATCCTCTCTGCTATGTGTTGCTGCATCTTTAAAACATCTGGAGCTTGCGACACCTCCACCATCACTACTTCACTAAACAACAATCTATCAGCTTCCGCTTGCCTAGCAACTTCTTCGATCAGGGTTGTCTTCCCAACCCCTCCCATCCCGTAAATGCCAATCACACGGACTTCTTTATCTTTTAAGGCCTCCATTATCTCCTTGAGAATCGATTCCCTGGAAGCTAAGCTCTTAGAGTACGCAGTTGGCATGGATTCCAACTTTGGCGGTTCCTCGGATAGAGTTACAGCTCTTGAACTGCAATCCTTCATCTTTGTGATTTTTTCTTTTGTAATTTCAGACGTCTTCACAGCTCTTCTACTTATAAGATAGCGGTATTTCAAATTCATTTGTACCAAACTGAAGCAGCAACGGTCCTTCTCCCTTATCTTATTCTCATCTATAAAGTCACTCCATTTATCGTCGGCCAAAAACGCCTCCACATCTTTGAGGCATTCATCGACTAATGGAACCATCGTTTCGAGTTTCCGTTCACCGGCCAGCACCCGTTGTTCAATTTCTTTCTTCAACATCTCCAGATCATGGCGTTGACTGCAAATATTATCCATGTTGCCCTTGTAGTGTAGAATATAAGATAGCATTTTGTTGATCTTAGCCGTGGCCAAAGCAAAACAGCCCCCGGCTGCCTGATCTGCAGCTTTCAAAGCGATAGCTTCCATTGCCTTACTTTCAAAAGATTGCTCTCAACTCCAACACTGATTTGCAACGTCCAGAGATCAAACCAATGTGGTTAGCTCCCTAGATTTGCAAGCTAGTCTTTCTATGTGCTGCTATCCAGCTAAATAATATAATTATGTTCTTATAGAATAAAAATATATAAAATTTTGTTTATTAGTTATTACAACTTGCAAGTAAATTTTTATTTTTTTAACAAAATAAATATTGAAAATTTAATCTATAAAAAATATTAAAGTTGAGCTTAAAAAATTATAAGTCCTTGCACTGGCACAAAAAAAACAAAATGTTGGACAGAGAAACACATAAACAGATGCCAGTGATAATAAATTGTCGTTGCGATCGATTACTGTGACCGAGAAAGCTAGTAATTATGGTCAGTTGTTTTCACTAAAACTACACTTATTTTAATTTTGCATTTAATTTGTTAATTTTTCTCTACCCCTGTAAAATTTAATTGAAATGACTGATTTTAATTTTTTTTATTAAATTACATCTCTGCTTTGCCTAGATTTTTCTCAACTGTCAACGACGCTGCATGATCGATTTGTAAATAATACTTAATTTACTCGCTTTTCGTTTGGGATAGTAAAATAGTATTTTTATTTTAATAAAAATTAATATTTTTTTATTAAACTGTTTTAATTATGAGATTAATAATTTTTTAAAAGAGTGTTATCCTGTTAGAATATGGAATACAAAAATCATCCCTTCTATGATAATTTTAGATTTTAGTTATCAAAAAGTAAAGATTTTATATTTTTTATTTATTTTTACTCTACGCTAGACTTAATTAAAATGGAATTCAAGTCGAGCACAAGTCGGATTTGATAAAAATTTTTGACCATTTATTAAGGCCGGACCGAATATTTTAATAACATAAATCGGAACAATTCAAGTTGAGATATTGATATTTTTTTAATTTTAACTATTTTACTTTAAAATTTTATAATTATATAAAAATAATAATAATAAATATAATTTTATAATTATACGCAAGTGACAGCCAACGAGACGGGCCATCATGAGCCAACGATAGTATTATTTTTAGATAATTTTTTTAAAATTTGTATTGATGGTCAAATAAATTTCTAAAAAATTGCTTTCTATTTTCATTTTTAAAGTATAAAATTAAGTTTTTTTAACTGGGAAAATAATTCTATTATTTTTCATATATTAAATATTAAAACTATAATTTTTTGGATATGTGTGCCGAAAACATGAGATGAGGGAAAATAATTTAGTTAATCGTTTATCGGGAAACAAGGAGCCTTACTTTTATTTTTTTATTATTTTTGGCGTGCGTGTCAGACAATTCACATGGATACCAAATGCCGTAAACTAAGGAAAATTAATTTAGTTTATTATTTATTGGAAAACAAAGAGCCTTATTTATTTTTTATTATTTTTTGAATTGTGTGTCAGACATTCACATGGATACCAAATAACGTAAAATAAAATAAATAATTTAATTTACTATTTATCGAAAAACGAAGAGCCTTATTTATTTTTTTATTATTTTTTTAAATAATGTATCAGATATTTCACATGGCTGCCACTAATGGTCTGTATTACATATTATTTAATTCCCTCACGGTACGTTTGGTTGCTGTAATAGAATTAGGTGGGAATAGAATAGTTATTCCAGGGAATAGAAATGGATGGGAATAGAGTTGGAATTGTTATTCTTATGTTTGGTTGTTGGAATAGAATAAGGTGGGAATTAGTATTCCATTGTTTGGTTTGTAGAATAGTATGAGGAATAAGGTGGGAATAGTAATAATAATAATAATAATAGTAATAATAATAAACATAATAATAATAAGTAATAATAATAATAATATCTTATAAATAATAATATAAATATAATAATAATAATAATAATAATAATATGTAATAATAATACCAAATAATAATAATATGTAATAATAATAATAATAATAATAATAAATAAATAAATAATAATACCTAATAATTAATAATAATAATAATAAATATAATAATAATAAAAAAATATAATAATAATAATAATAAATATAATAATATGTAATAATAATAATAATACCTAATAATAATAATAATACAAAATAATAATAATAATAATAATAATACAAATAATAATAATAATAATTTATAATAATAATAATAATAATACAAATAATAATTATAAAAATAAATATAATAATAACAATAATAATAATAATAACAATAATAATAATAATATCTAATAATAATAATAATAATAATAATAATAATACAAATAATAATAATAATAATTTATAATAATAATAATAATAATAATAATAATAATAATAATAAATATAATAATAATAATAATAATAATAATAATACAAATAATAATAATAATAATAAATATAATAATAACAATAATAATAATAACAATAATAATAATAATATCTAATAATAATAATACAAAATAATAATAATAATAAAATTAAAAAAAAGTGTGGGAATTGGTACTCCCACAAGTGTGGGAATAACAATTCCCACCTAAATTGTGGGAATAACAATTCCCTGGGAATTGCAATTCCCACATTTGTGCCAACCAAACGGAGGAATTGCAATTCCCGCGGGAATTGCAATTCCTTTCCCCCTTTATTCCATGAACCAAACATGGGGTCAGTGGATATTCGCCTTGAAAGGTTGGAACGCAAGTGTCCATATAAATAATAAATATTAGTCTGATCATCATTTATAATTATTTTTATAATTTAATTTTTATTTATAAATTTTATTTAATTTTTAATAATTATAAATATTAATAAACCATCTATTGAGTCACATATAAATAAAGTATATTATACAACTAGCAGATAAAATATAAAATTGATGCATCACTGGATTCAAATTTCGAACAGATTCGAGTTAATCCGCTTGTCTGGTTCCGGCTCCGTTCACTGAGTTTGGACCCTGCACACTACTAAAACGAACAGGAGGTCAGTGTGTCGGCGGGAAGTTATCCCACCGAAAATATTCCGAGCTCAAGTCAGTAAACAATTTTCGAATATAGGAAGGTAACTGAAAAGTTGAGTGTAGAGAGAGTAAGTACAACCGTGAGGAAAATGAGTGTGTGTTTCTAGATGAAAGAGAGGTGATACCGTCTCTTGAATCTGGAATGGTGGGCTAAGGCCGTAAGCGGTTGTAGGCAACGAGCACACTTGTATGCCTTAAGTTTGAGTTATCAGAATGCGGGTGAGAGCGTATGTTTGTGCAGTAGAAGCGTAGTAGTAATCGTAACAAAATGTGTATGAGAGCGTAGTCAGTATCAATGAAAGCGTTAGTATGCGTGAATGAAAGCGTGCCCTGAGTGAGGACTCTAGGGTTCATTTTAATGACGGTACGGTGATCCTCCTTGATTGGAATGTGTGATCCCCTGTGCCATGTTAGGCGGCCTTCTTTGTGAGGAAGGTTCGAGTTGCCTGATTAGTTGGGATTGCTTCCTTCTTTTTCATCAAGGGTCAGTAGTAGCTCTGCCGCATGATCTTGAAGGCTAAGTTTTTTCCACCATCGTGTGATCCGCAAATCTCGAGGTGAACTTCGCCGAAGGCATAGTCAGCCTCTTCGGGAGTTAGGCACCAGAGGTATGGGGTTGAGTAACCACGGCGATATAGTCGCCCATCAACCACAGTATACCAGCTGGCTGTCTTTTTGATTCGCTTAGTCTTCTCTGCGTCTTCTGGCAACGATCCGTTGGCTAGGTATCTAAGGTAGGGCGTCATCTAACTTTCCATTTTGAAAATCTTTATCGCCTCCTGCTTTTCTATGCTGGGAATGTTCAGAACTTCCCTCATATCCCTTGAGTACTGTTCTAGATTTTTTCGGCCGGTTCTTGCCTAGTCCTTTCCGGTTTCGATTTTGAGAACATGAACCAGGATTAGTTTGTCGAAACCATTGGCGGCCTCCTTCGCCTTTGCCAAGTACTTGGCCAGGTGAGGGTTGCTCGCTCCGAAGTCTCCGTTAACCTGGTTAACGATCAATTCAAAGTCGCTGTAGACCGCCAACCTCTTAGCAAAGCACTCCTTTTCTAATCGTAAATTGGCTAACAGGGCTTCGTATTCGGCAACGTTATTGGTTGTCGGGAAATCAAGTATGAGGGAATACTTTACCTCAAACCCATCTGGGGTCGTGAGGACCGCCCCAGCACCACTGCCTGTGTCCGTAGATGATCCGTCTACGTGGAGCACCCATTTTGGAATTCTGTCAGGCTGTTCTGCGCTTTCTGCAAGCACTTCCTCGAGAATTGGGGTCGTGGTCTCAATAATGAAGTCGGCCAGAGCCTCTGCTTTCATAGTAGGTCTGGGTCGAAATTCGATGTCGAACTCGCCCAACTCGATAGCCCACTTTACCAGCCGTCCAGGAACATTGGGTTTCTGGAGTATACTTTTCAGCGGTTGGTCAGTGAGGACCACTATACGGTGTGCCTGAAAGTATGGCCTTAGCTTCTGCACAAGAATATAAGTGCTAAGGCCAGTTTTTTCGCGCGTGTAAGGCGTCTACGGGGCAGTCAACGTTTTATTCACGTAGTAAATCGGCCATTGAGTGTCGGAGTCCTGGCGTACGAGGACGAAACTGATAGATACCTCTGACAATGTTAGGTAGAGGTACAACTCCTTTCCACCCTTATGTGACGCCTTGATAATGGCGGGTTTGGCAGTCTTCGCTTGATTCATTGAAAGATGCAGCGCGATCTTCGTCAAATCCATTGGAATCCGTTGGACTTTGTCCCTCTTAAGGCCTTAAAGAAGGGCTGGTACTTGTCGCTAGATTTCGCGAGGAAGCGGGACAATGCTGCCAGCCATCCAGTTAATCGTTGAACGTCCTTTACGCTCCGCAGGGGAGCCATGTCTGCGAGGGAAAGCTCATGTTCGGCTGTCGAGTCAACTAGCAGGTCAATCCTAGGCAATGGAAAGCTGTCTTTTGGGTAGACTTTGTTAACATCGGTGAAATCGACGCACATTCGTCATTTCTTGTTGCTTTTCTTCACCAAGGCGGCGTTAAAGAGCGATTCGGTCATGAACTTCTCCAATAAATCCAGCGTCTAACAATTTCTTCACCTCATCCTAGATGGCGATCAACTTTTCTATGGAGTGGTTTCTCCGCTTCTGTCTGATGGGCTTTCGGCCAGGATCAAAGCCCAACTTGTGGACCATCACCTCAGCCGAAATTCCAGGCATGTTTGCGGGAGTCTACGCAAAAATATTAGCGTTCTGTCGCAGGAACGTGATCAGTTCATCGCACAGTGATCCAGTAAGTGTGCCGCCAATCTGTACACACCTTTTCGGTTCCTTCGAGTTTAGTGGGACTAGATCGGTGGCTTCACCAGACTGCGCTTGCCGTAGGGTTGTCTCGTCTCGATGATCGAGTTTTCAAACCATTCTAGTGTTGCCGCTAGGGGCAATTTGAGACATATAGCATGTCTGCCCAGTAACTTGGTCACCTAACACCTCTCCTACACCGTATATCATTGGAAACTTCATCTTAAGGTGTGGAATCGAGATGACTGCCCCAAACACCGTTAGGCACGGCCTGCCTAGTATAGTGTTATAAATAGATGGCAGGTTGACCACCAAGAAGGTGAGTATACGGCTCGCTGTTTTTGGATACGTGTCCAGGGTGACCTCCAGTTGGATTGTCCCTTGGACGAGCACTGGCTCGTTATCAAAGCCATACAGTAGGCTTTTGACAAATTTCAGTTGATTTTTTTAAGCCTAATTTAAATAATGCATCCATATAAAGCAAATCTTTAGAACTATCATTATCAATAAACACTCGCTTCAGCTGGTAGTCAACACTACCGTCTGAGACGAGCGTGGATACAATAAGGGGGTCAGCATGGAGGGACATTACATGAGTCAAGTCATCATCACTGAAGCTAATTGTGCTGTCTGCTGTGCGTTGCTTCTTCCTTCCAATCTGTTGCTCATTGTCGTTGGCTGGATTTTTTACAGGTCGAGTGGTGACCATATTGACCACCCTTGCCGCAACCCTGTTTCGGGGAGGAGATGGCTCCTGCTCCTCTCCGCCTGCTGCACCAGAACTCTACCCAGGGCCCTTGACGAACCTGGTGAGATGGCTCCTGCATATCAGCTCCTCAATTTCCCGCTGCAGGGTCTTGCAGTCCTCAGTGGCGTATCCAGGAGAGTGGTAAAAATCGCAATACTTTGACTGGTTTTCAGTCTCCCTCTTCAGTGGCTTGGGCCACTTTAAGAATTTTTCTCCACGAATCTGCATGAAGACGTTTGAGCGCATGTCCATCGGGGGCATAAAACTGATGGGCTCGTAATCTCTGCGTTCTGGCAGCCCAATCCTATGTTGCTTCCGATAGGAGTGATCACCGCCGCTATATTTTCTTTTTCCCTCTCCAGGGAATGGGCGAGGCTGGTCTGCCCGTTTTGGGCGTTTGGCTTTGTTAGCTTCCTCTGCCGCTGTATAAGCCCGGGTGATTGATTCCGCCTCTCGAAAGGTCTGAAGATTCTTGTGGGCCAGGTGCTTGAAGAAGTCCGTAGGTTAGCGCGGAGATAAAACTGCCAAATTTCATCTCTTCCGTAATCCGGGGAATCCGCCTAGCCTCTACCATAAAGGGGTCCAGAAATCTTCGTGGGTTCTCTCCTGGCTTCTGCTTGATGTGGGAGAGGTGCCACGACTACTTCTCTTCTCATCGGCTGGAGGCATATTGAGCCAGGAAGAGATCTGTGAGCTCCCGAAAGCTACTGACGGAGCCTGAATGGAGGTGATGAAACCAGATGCGGGCATCTCCCTTCAGTGTGAGTGAAAAACAGCGGCACATTGCTGAGGCTTCCAGTCTTTGTAGACTCAGATGAGTACAAAAGTGGTCCAAATGGTCAACTAGATCACTGCTCCCATCGTATGAGTCAAGGGAAGGCATCTTGAATTTGGTGGGCAGTGGATGATTTAGGATCTCCACTGTGAAGGGAGATCTGTCAAGGTCAATAGTGTGTTCATCATCCTTGAACACGCGGGTCCAAATCTTATCCACTCGTAGATCTGTGCGAGCAGCGTGGCCAGATCTCTTGGAGTTGAGATAAGGCCTCAACTCCATTCTATCCCCAGAGGGTCCAGTAGCCGGTCGGCTACTGCCTCCAGTGGACCTGGCAGTCATGGAGGCTCGCTCCTGAACTGAGTTTTCGTTCTCCGCTCGAGAATATCGGGGGTTCCCTCTTTTGGGACTTTCTTCCGGTGTTGCGCTCCTAGAGCGCTCTTCAGGCCTAGTCTGGCTAAGAGCGCGCAAAGAGGCTGGGATCTGATCATTGGCCTGCCTCCTAGGCCTCCTAGCCGGCTTCTTTTTCCTCTGGCCACCTTTTTTGGTGGCCTGTACAGGGAAGGTCGTGGGCAGAGCCCCCTACTGTGACTGCTCTTGTCGAGAGTATAATATTTGGAGCAGACGGTTGTTGTTCTACATCTACTCCAGTAGCTGTTGAAAGAAAGTGATTGGCACTCCGCCAGTCGTCCCGTTGACCATGGCACCATCAGTGTGGTCTTGGTCTAGAGAGGTAGCGTCCCTAGCGGGCTCGCTAGCTTGAGCTCTTGTGTTCACCATTGCGGATGATTCTGCTAGGGTGAAGAGAGCGTTTCCTAGATAGTAGGGTAGGCTTTTTGTAGCGATTCCCACAGACGGCGCCAATGATGCGTCACTGGATTCGAATTTCGAATAGATTCGGGTTGATCCGCTTGTCTGATTCCGACTCCATTCACTGAGTTTGGACTCTGCACACCACTAAATTGAACAGAAGGTTAGTGTGTCGACGAAAAGTTGTCCTACCAAAAACACTCCGACGCTCAAGTCAGTAAACAGCCTTCATAATCTGGGAAGGTAATTGAAAAGCTGAGTGTAGAGAGAGTAGGTATAACCGTGAGGGAAAGGAGTGTGTGTTTCCAGATGAAAGAGAGGCGATGCCGTCTTTTGAATCTGGAATGGTGGGCTAAGGCCGTAAGCAGCTGTAGGCAGCGAGCGCGCTTGTATGCCTTAGGTTTGAGTTCTCAGAACGCGGGTGAGAGCGTATGTTTGTGCAGTAGAAGCGTAATAGTAGTCGTAGCAAAATGTGTATGAGAACGTAGTCAGTATCAATGAAAGCGTTAGTATGCGTGAATGAAAGCGTGCCCTGAGTGAGGACTCTAGGGTTCATTTTAATGGCGGTAGGGTGATCCTCCTTTGTTGGAAGGTGTGATCCCCTGTGCCATGTTAGACGGCCTTCTTTGTGAGGAAAGTACGAGTTGCCTGATTAGTTGGGATTGCTTCCTTCTTTGGCGGGTATCAACTTTCCAAATTACCTGCCTTCCTTTCTTGTATATTACCGTTAGAAGGCTCCAATTGGCAGGAATTGGGAAGACCTGGCATATTCCTTATGAAAAAGGCGCCGATCTTGTCAATATCCTTTCTGGGTGTTGGTTGAGTTTATAGAAGGCACAAGTCAAGGAAAGAGCCGTTGCTAACCGCCGGCTGGATCGTGAGTCCAAGTGGGCCAGGCCCATAGAAGCCTTCTTATTTTTGGGCCTATTGTTATAGTGATTCCGATCAACGCTTGAGTTGACCGTCCTGAGCGTGAGTTGGCCGCCCGCCTGTGCCTCAGCGGTTAACGTTGGCGTTGACCGTCGAGCGCGCGTTTGGGCCTTTTAGGATTTGGGCCTTCACTTTCTGTTGGGCCAACGTTAGAGTTGGCCGTCCAACAGGTCATTTGAGCCTTCTTTGATTATTGGGCTAGCCCAATTATAGTGCATCCATAAAAAATAATTAATAATTATATGATTGAGAGAGACAAATGTCAAGTTATTTTATTTTTTTATTATCTTTATAGTATTTTTAATATTAAAATTTTACTTTAATAATTTAAATGATTAATAATCACTATTTTTTTTTTGTTTAAACTTTCATAATTAAAAACTAGCTAAGTGCACAATGCTAACATGGTATTTAGTTAAGTTACTAGGGATATTATACATGCAAAATTCTACTTTTGTATCATATAATGCTAACATGGTATTTAGTTAAATATTAGGAAGATCACTTTCTAAAGAGATAATTTATATGAATTTTTTAAGTAATTTTAACTCTTATTGTTACTTGTTATTTAATATAAATATTCTCATATTCTGTATTCTTTGTTTTTTTTTTTTTTTTTACTGGATATCAGGTAATTCTACCGTAACCTTATTTTTTATTTTCTAAAGAAAAAAAAATAAAAGTGTATTCCTTTTTAGTTTTTTTTATAATTATTGCAGTTTATTTGTATCATTTATATGTATAAATATTGAAGTATTATTTTTAATATAATGTCAAGTTTCTTATCATATAAAAAATCAGTTAGCATATTTATTTGATTGTTCTTTAAATTTTGAATTTCTATTTTTTAATAAATGAGTATAGATATTTAATCCAATCGCTCCAAAATACATAATAGGGAGCCCTCTTAGTTTAATAATATGATTACTAAAATAAAATTTCAGTAATTTGATCAGATATATTTATATTATTAACCTACTAAAAATATATGATTGAGTTTATGGTTACTTGTATGATACTCATCACAAAATAAATTTATTGAATTGAAAAAAAAAAAGAACTTTTGTGTGAAAGATTTGATACATCCTAATACGAGTACTTATATAAAAATTATGCAAATAAATAAGATAGAATAATGATCAATTGCTTTTAATAAAAAAATATGCTTGGTATTGTTAAGCATATTTTATGTTAACATATTTGTAAGCGTGTCGGGTTATTTGTTGATGATGATTTTCTGTTGTTTATAATTTCTGTATCAGATTCACGCTCGAAGACCATCATTGCACATTTCCTGGAATCCACGCCTATCCTTCGCCTGACATACGCTCGAGCATCAATTCCAGAGTAGGCAGAGCTCGAGACTCGCTTGACCCATGCTCAAACGCCGATTTCAAAGAAGTTGAAGCTCGATGTATGCTTGAGCGTCGATTCTAATGAACCCTGCACCCGAAACTCACTCAATTAGAGCTCGAGCACTTGGGGTGTGTATTCATGTAAACCTAGGTGCGCTCGAGCGTCGTGGCACATATTCCTCCAATTGTCATAGTTTTTTTTTTCTTTTTTTTCGGCCACTCTATAATTACTCATCTTATTCTTTTTACCCTAACTTCTAGAGCAACTTTTGAATGGCCATTTTAGTGAGAATGCCCTCACTATTTGGACTTATTATTTGCTTCATTTGAGAAAATTCAGCCTTAACGATTGTGCTTCACTACAAGTTTTCTAGTCACATTGTGTTTCATCTTATACACCTCTTTCTACCTGTTATCGATTGTTGGCGACATCGGTGGCTTGAAAACTATGTTCCAATAGTGTATGGTGATTCGATGACACGTAAATAAAGATTAACAAGAAGATCAGAAGGTATCCAATTTCGTTATCGTAGGCAAATTTAAAGGGTTTATTGGTAAGAATCACAAGACAAAAAAAAGTCAGCTAGGTTATTGCGTTCATACCACCAAATTTATAAGTTGATTTTCTTAGTGCATATATTTCTTGGCCGTTAAAGTTCGGAGGATTTTACTTAATAGCCGTGATTATTGATGTTTCTCTTTATTATCAAAAATTATGTTTTTATTACTCTTCTTATCGGTTTGCATGTTATATATCTTTTTGATTCATTTAGATTAGAATATATTTTTTATATATTATATATTCTTATAATTTATATTCTATAAAAAAAAAAATGGATCAAAATATTATTATGCTTTGGGACGAATAGTCCCTTTCAAGTACGATTAATTAAATTAATAATTCATAAATATTTGACTAATGTGAAATATAAATTTTATATAATTTATAATTTAATTAATTAATTCACTATTATATATAAGATAAATAAATTAAATAGGGCTTGATTTTTTTTTTTCATATCCTGAACTTATCTGGTACACCGTATAATAAAAGTGTTGAATTTGCATTGTAATTTTTATAAAAGTATTGAATAAACTAATATTCAATTATTTAATAGGATTTGATCCGATCTCCGTCATTGATAACCTGAAACATGCACAACATAAACCACATACAAGAGGTTAGAGGACAACGGGGGACTATTCCCCATTGGCACTCTGACACTCAAGTCAAAAATCTTCTGTAATAAACGGAGGAATGCACGTTTAAGGATAAACGAGTCTGGAGTGCAAAGATGTAGCGATAAGGGGAGTGTGAGAGGGATGTATTGGGAGGCTTGAACTCCGTGAATGCGCTCGCTAGAGGGGTGTCTTAGAGGTGCGTCCGGTAGAGGGGCGCACGGGGAGTGCGGCTTAAAGGTACACCCGAAGAGGGGCGGCTTAGAGGCGTGCCCGCGGAGGGCGGTTTAGAGGTGCACCCGACAGAGAGATGACTTAGAGGTACGCCCGTGGAGGACGGCTTTGAGGTGTGCCCGACAAAGTGGCATCTTAGAGGTACACTCGGTAGATGGGCGAGTTAGATGTGCGCCCGATGAGGGCGGCTTTAAGGAGAAGAACTAAGTTGCACTGGTGAGTCAACGTTCTAGTTACTTGAGCAAAGGATTGACTCTTGGACAGCGAGCTCCTGACTCCGGGATGGAGGGATCGTGATTCCAGGTCGGATGGCTGAAGGCCTCCGAAAGGAAGGAGGGTTGAGAGCCCCCCGGTGGCTGAGGGTTGAGGGCCTCTGGACGGGAGGAGGGCTGAGAGTCTCCTAGAGGAGGAGGGCTGAGGGCCTTCGGGACTGGAGGAGGGCTGACGGCTTCTGGACGAGCGGAGGGCTAAAGGCCTCCTAGCTGACGGAGGGGTGATGGCCTTCGGACAGGAAGAGGGCTGACAACCTCCGGACAGGCAGAGAATTGATGGCCTCCGGATGGGAGGAGGGCTGGTGGCCTCTAGGACTGGCCGGACGGGAGGAGGGCTGAGGGCCTCCTGGCGGTAGAGGGCCGATGGCCTCCAAACGAGAGGAGAACTAAAAGCCTCAATGACAGGAAGAGGGCCGAGAGACCTCCTGAATGAGAGGAGGGCCGAGGGTCTCCTGGCCTCCAGTCTACTATCATTGGAAATTGGATAGCAACGGCTACGCCCTTCTCCGAGCCATGTGGAGCCTTATGGAGCTTTTTGAGCTTTTTCGAGTTTCTCCAACTTGTCCTTCAAAATTTGAGGGTATTTGCTTTTATAGTGGGATTTATAGATACACTGTTCTTCCAAAAGTAACGAGGGACTTTTACTTTGAAAGAATTATATTCGATTGTGAGCTTACTGCGGGGACCTTTGGGCCCATGGTTACTGGACTTATCACTAGCCCCCATACCAGTGGACCGAATTTTTGACTTCCGACATGTTCATGTTGGGATGAGACTAGTCATATTGTCCCCTCAAGTCTGACCTGGATTCATTGACTGGAAGTTTGACCCTGGAGAGTGGGTGGAACCAGATCGATGGTTGACCGGCTTGGTTGATCGTATCACTTGATCCGGAGAGCGAAACAGAGCCGAAAATATGGTTGTCCGATTTTGTTGACTAATGCACTCGAATCCGGAGAGCCGTGCAGAGTCAAAAAAGTTGGTTGACCGGATCTGGTAACCAAAGTGCTCGAATCCAGAGGGCAATGCGGAGCCGAAAATCTTTATTGACCGGTTCCGCTGACTGGAGCGCTTGAATCCGGAGAGCAAAGCGGACATGACGGTTGACAGAATTCGTTGACTGGCAAAGTGCTTGAATCCGGAGAGCAATGCAGAGCCAAAAATTTTTATTGACCAGATCCGTTGACCGATGAGGTGCTCGAATCCGGAGAGCAGTCCAGAGCCAAAAATTTTTGTTGACCGCATCTGTTGACCGGCGAAGTGCTCGAATCTGGAGAGCAGTTCGGAGCAGGAAATCTTTGTTAACCGAATTTGTTGACCGGCGAAGTGCTCAAATTCGGAGAGCAGTTCAGAGCCAAAAATCTTTGTTGACCGGATCCATTGATTAGCAAAGTGCTCGAATCCGGAGAGTAATATGGAGACGAAAATTCTAGTTGATTGGATCCGTTGACTGGCAAAATGCTCAAATCCGGAGAGCAGTTTAGAGCCAAAAATCTTTGTTGATCAGATCCGTTGACCGGCAGAGTGCTCGAATCCGGAGAGTAGTTCAGAGCTGAAAATCTTTATTGATTGGATCGTTGATCGGCAGAGTGCTCGAATCCGGAGAGTAGTGTGAAGACGAAAATGCTTGTTGACTGTATCTGTTGACCAGCGAAGTGCTCGAATCTGGAGAGCAGTGTAGAGCAGAAAATCTTTGTTGACCGGATTCGTTGCGAGCCATCCGAGTCTCAAGAAAGATCTAGAAGTCCGCAGAGGGAAGATCTTAGGCTCGAGATCAGATCTCCTCGCTGTAAGGATGCGCTTCGAGAGATCGGGAGGCGACTTGCCTTAAGATAGCTGATCGTTCGAGTTGTGGTAATAGGGTGCACCTTGCGTTCCTTGGAAGGGTTCTTCTCGTCATGCATTACTGTTGGCGAGTCAGCAATGGGATTGGGAGTGAGGAGCGCCCTGGAAGCTCAATTGCTGAAACTGCGGATCCTTTGTCTCTCGGGTCGAGCAAATGGTTTAATATCGTGACCCCGGCCAAGCTTGGGATCTCGATCTCAGTGACTCCCTCTTCGAGGATGCCTCTTTGCTTTCTAGTAGAGTGTCAGGGCTACTAGTAATGATTTGTGCTCGATTTCGATCGTTTCCATGAAGAAAAGTCGTGGCCCTAAGGAGACGCGGTTGTCGTCTAGGCCTTCTGACCTTGGACGAACACGTCTGATTGGTTGCGCTCGCCCCTACCAAGAGGAGGTCGTGGCGCTGAGAAGATAAGATTGCTGGCTAAGCTTTGAAGCTATTGTTGCAGGACTTTTGCTAGCCTAAGCCGTCACCCGCATGTACCGTCAATGCTTGGTCCTATTTTAGGACGTCGTAGCTTTCATGAGTCTAGTCCTAGTCCGCCGACCGTCATTGATTGATGGTGCTCTCTCCTTCGGGAGGAGGTCACCGCATGCATGCTGAAAAGTCCCCTAATGTTTTGAGTTTGACCCCACATGGACTACTCGTTGATGGGACCGAGGTTTGATTTGACCACTTATGGGCCACTTGGATAACAAGGTTTAATTCGACCACTCACAGGCCGCCTGAATGACTAGAATTTAATTTGACCGCTCATGAGCTACCTAGATGACGAGTGTTTAGTTACGACCGCTTATGGGCCGCTTGGATGACCAGAGTTTATTACGAGTGGGTGAAAACCCGCTCGACTTAGGGGCAATTTAGGTCGCATGATTTTATGCGCTGTTATGTAATCACTCGTATGAGCAGTTAATATTTCTATCCTATTAACGGAAATATGATTCAAGCAAGCAATATGGTGTATGCAAGACTTACGTGGATTCGGTGTGGACTCATCATCGGCGCGTGAGTGGTGCTTTTTGTAATCGGCTCACCATATCGAGTGTACGGCTAGCGTGCACCACTTCAGAGGGTCGTTGGGCGCTTTGAACAAACGACCTGGCCTATGGCCCCTATGCTCCGTGGAATTTGGTCCTTTGCCATGAATTGGTTGGGTAGCACGCCATTGCTGCACTAGGTAGCCTATTGGCCAGTGGTTTGAGTCTGTTGTCGGCTGATACTGCCTCGGTGACCCAAACCAGTGTAGTGCTTGGCTGGATTATGTTTTCTGCAGTGCAATGGGTGGTGGGTCGAGCATGTCAAGCCCCCATTGCCAGTGCTACCATAACTTTTACAGGGTTTGCTGCCGTGCAACAAGTTGTAGCAGGATCAACCTACTGACTGGAGCAATACTGCGTGGTGAAGATCAAGTTGGAGTAGAGCTGGCGGCGAGAGCTCCGGTTGGCTAGGGATATCGGCAACAAGGAGCTCCAGCAGGCCATAGAAGATCTGGCAGCGAGAGCATTGCAGGCCATAGAAAATTTGGCGGTGAAGAGTTACGGCAGGCCAGAGAAGAACAAGCGATGAGTTCCGGCAGGCTAGAGAGATCTGGCGGCGAGGAGCTCCGGCAGGCCAGAGAAGATATGGCGACGAGAGCTCCGGCAGGCCAGAGAAGATCTGGCAGCGAGAGCTTCGGCATTTCAGAGAAGGTCTGACGGCGAGGAGCTACGGCAGGCCAAAGAAGATCTAGCGATGAGTTTCGGCAGGCCAGAGAGATCTGGCGGCGAGGAGCTCCGGTAGGCCAGAGAAGATCTAGCGGCGAGAGCTCCGGCAGGCCGAAGAAGATCTGGCAACGAAGGTGACTGGCTGGAGAGCCGGAACGCTCCTCAATCCGATTGGAATGCTCGAATGCTTCTCAGTTCGACTGGAATATCAGAGAGCTCGTTAGTCCAAAAAACTACTACAGGCTGGACGAATGAGAGACGAAGTGCCAGAGAGCTTTTGCATTTTGTAGGGCTCCGAGACGCTCTATTTAGTTAAAGAGTGAAGGGACAGAAGCGAAGCTCGAGTTTCGAGGGAAGCTTTGCTGCCCGGCCTGGCTCCTTAGAATCATATCGATCACTTCTCCGGGAGTGGGGCCTATCACTCAGATACTCCCGAATACCGAGGTCGTTGGGCTAATGAGAAAGGTACTGGGGGCTGCCTAGGTCCTGAGGTTGTCGGGCCAATTGATCCTCTGAGGATACTGACTTTCTCAGATCACTTGAAAGCCGATCGGCGAAGCTCCCAGCGTTACATCTTCTGATAGGTGCAGATGGTTAGGAAGAGGGTGCTCTATTGAGTGCTAAGAACTCGTACATTTGGCGTTAATCACCTATTGGCATGGCTTCCCGATGATGGGTCTCACTATGGGAGGTGATATATTCAGTCGACGTGCTAGTTGGAGCACGGGTATTGACCGTGTTTGTTTTACTATTGTGAGGTGGAAAGACTTTTTAGTCGTTCCCACAGACGGCGCCAATGTTACGTTCCGGGTTTTTGGTTGTTGTACGAATTATGGAGCCTTTCAATCTTTCGTTGCGAGTCGATTATGATCGAGTCTGATCTCCGTCGCTGATAACCTAAAACTTACACAACACAAATCACAAATAAGAGGTCAGAGTATAAGGGGGCTATCCCCCGTTGACACTCTGACGCTCAAGTCAGAAATTTTTCATAATAAATAGAGGAATATACGTTTAAAGGTAAACGTGGTGGGAGTGCAAAGATGCAGCGATGAGGGGAGTGTAAGAGGGATGTATTAGGAGACTTGAGCTCCATGAATGCGCTCGGCATAGGGGCAGCTTAGAGGTGCGCCCGCGGGGGGCTGCTTAAAGGTGCACCCGGCAGAGGGGCGGCTTAGAGGTGCACCCGTGGCGGGTGGCTTTAAGGAGAAGGATTAAGTTGCACTGGTGAGTTAACGTTCTAGTTACCTAAGTGAAGGGTTGATTCTTGGACAGCGAGCTTCTGACTCCCGGATGGAGGGATCGTGGCTCCAGGATGGAGGGTTGAGGGCCTCCGGAAGGATGGAGGGCTGAGAGCCCCCTGGCAGCGGAGGGTTGAAGGCCTCATAATTGGTGGAGGGTTGATGGCCTCCGGACGGGAAGAGGGCTGAGGGCCTCCAGATCAGCGGAGGGCTGATGGCCTCCGGACGGGAAGAGGGCTGAGGGTCTCTTGGCGCTGGAGAGCCGATGGCCTCCAAATGAGAGGAGGATTAAAAGCCTTAAGGATTGGAGGTGGCCGAGGGTCCCCGAACGAGCGGAGGGCCAAGAGGCCTCTTGAATGAGAAGAGGGTCGAGGGTCTCCTAGCCACCAGTCTGCTCTCGTTAGATATTGGCTAGCAATGGCTACGCACTTCTCCAAGCCATATGGACCCTTATGGAGTTTTTTGAGTTTCTTCGAGTTTCTCCATCTCGTCCTTCAAAATTTGAGGGTGCTTGCTTTTATAATGGAATTTACAGATGTACCGTTCCTCCAAAAGTAATGTGAAACTTTTATTTTGAAAGAATTATATTGGATTATGAGCTTGCTGCGGAGCCTATCCCATTGGGCCCATGGTTACTGAACCCATTAAGAAGGTTATCCTTTTTTAATTGAACGATATTCAATTTATTTTTACTATTAGTTTAGTATTGAGTTTAATGAGTCTTGTTCATTTTATTGTCACACTAGTGATTAAGAAAAAAATTTAAATGAATTGTGTAAAACCTTTTTGTCAAAGTAGTGCTGACAAATTATTTCATTGGAATTGTCCTCCACATAGGTTGTACGGATTCACTCATACAAGCTTTTTGATAGATATATTTGTTTGAACTATTGAAATTTTAAATAATGTACCATAGAGTCCCAGAAAAGTTTTAAATCAAAGAAAGAGCCATGGAAAATCCCGCTCAAGTACATACACAAGGGGAGCCATTTCCCTTGGCATGAAACAAAAAGGAAAATGGGGACCAGCGTGCTCCCTTTGTTTGTTTTCTTATATTTGGATTTTTTTTTATTTTTTTTTATACTTTCTGTGATTATATTTTTTTCAGTTACTTTAAATGAGTGATGGTCCTTATAATTACAATATTTTTATTTTTCAGTTGTTATAGTATTATCTTCCCCTAAAAATGAGTGATCGTCCAAGTCATTCAACGTACTTTTACCCTAAAATGCCCAGTGGGCTCATTTGAATGGGGCTCTTCGTAGAATTTTCTCTTACTTTTTTATTTTTTTGTTGGCCATTCATAAAAAGTTAAATGCTGATGATATAATTCAAAAATTCTCAAACGATAATCTTAATATGTTATATTTTTAGTAAAATTTATTATAACGCCCACTGCTTAAAAAAAACAGCTTTAATCCTATGTAAAATAATTAATCTTTTAATTAATTAGATAAATAAAATTTCAGTGGAATTACAAAATTTGTCAGTGGACATTAAAGAAAGGGCCGTGGAAACTCCCACTTCAAAAAAAGCAGAGCCGTCAACATGGCATGAACAATAAAGGAGGAGAGAAGAAGGAATAAATGGGGAGCAGCATGCTCCCTTTATTTGTTTTCCCAGATTTAGATTTCTTGTTTTTTTTATTTATTTTGCACTTTTCGCAATTGTATATTTTTTAGTTACTTTAAATGAGTGAGATAGTCCTAATTACCACACCATTATTATAATATTCTTTATATTTCAATTATTAGAATAATATCTAAAAAGATTAATAACAAAAATAATCTAAAGACCGCGTTTATTTTTATTTAGTTTATGAAGATTTTAAATTTAAAGGAAACACCAAATCTGATATATATGTATAAATATGATAGAAATCAGCCACCTGTGCTCCTCATCCTTCCCGAAAGCCATTATTTAAATAACCATAAAAAATTTCCCACCCTGCCCCTGATTTGGTAATTGGCAATGTTTACCTTTAGCCATCCTTTTATCTTAATAATATATTCTTCATGTCTATTTATTTTTTTGGCAATATAGAAAGTAATTATTGCGAGGGTGCATCATATTTATCTGAATTTTATGGTCATATTTGCTTCACATAAATTAAATAAAAATTTTTATATTTACTTTAGTTGACCCAAAAGAAAATAATCATGAATGTATGATCAAAAAGTGTTTAGGGTTTAGGGCACTTAAAAAATACATAAAATTAAGCCTTTTTTAATATATAAATGAGGTAAAACAGATTGTTTAAAAAAAAAATGAATATATATTACAAGAATTTTTATTTTAAAAATGGATGTCAGCATTGTCTTTTATTTTTTCTCTATATGATGTTTGCAACTAAGTCACCTAATATATATAACTGATCTCCATAAAGAGACCATTTGCTAAATATTTGGATATATGAGATATAAAATGTCACAATCCATTGAACATACAAAGGGTGTATAGATTTATACCTCAAAGATTGAACATGTTAACATTAAGAGTAGTAGAATAAAATTTATTTCACTTGTGTAAATTATATTTTAATATCATGAATGATAGACGTTTCGCTTTCTATCATTTATTAGTAATAGTAAAGTATTTTAAAAATTGTGTTCGTTGATTTTTTTTCTTCTATTTTAAAGAATTTCCTACATAAAATTTTTCATTTTTAATATAGTAAAAGATTTTCAAAATCTATATCCCATAATATTTTCTTTTTACTTAAAAAGGTTCTGCATATAAAATTTTTGGCATCATGTTCGTCTTAGTTCAATGTGAAATATTGAAAACTACACTGAATGAAATTGGGGCTATGAGGTCTCCAACATTTTCTATGCCCACCAATAGAGCCAAAACTCCAATTAAACCTGAAAAATAAATACCTAACAAGAGCATCTCAAAAACCAACAATAAAAAAGTTTTGAAAAATTATTAACAAAAATATTAGAAGATGTGGAAGATAAAATAAATAAAAACACAAACACATATTGGGGTAGCCACAATTCAATTTGGGACCAAAATATTTGCCCAATAAATAAATAAATAAATAAAAGTACAATTTTAAGCTAGACTAAAATTACGCATTGCAAAATTAGATCTGAAATTGGAATAACAATTTAAAATTTTAATTTGACGAGAATTTAAATTGGTTAGAATTTAAATTTGATTTTTATAAATAATATAAGATATAAAATCTTAAGAAAAAAAAATGTAAATTCGGGTTAGATTTTGAATCATGCGTAAATTTAAACTGTGCAATCTCTGATGTATAAATTTATTAATAAAAAAAGTATTTTCATGCAAATAACAAATTTCTATTTTTAAGAAATACATTAAATAAATATTTTTTATTAAGTTATTATGTAATTTTAATGTAATTGTATTATTAAAATTGGTGAGTCCAGTATGGATATGGGCCGACCTGGAAGGGGGCCCAACTGGCAAGACCCAAAAAGCCACATGTAAGGCCCAACGCTGCGAGATGAACCCTGTGCCGAACTGGGTGCATCCCAGGCCCATCCAACAACACCTGTCACCCGCCCAATTATGGCCCACGTAAGCCCTCCACCGTGGTGGCAACAAACTGGCAACGCAAAGACGCCAACGCAGAGAATGCCAGCTAATGGCAAAAAAGCTCAACATTGGCAAGCAACTGTGCTCACTGATTAGCAGTAGCTCAGCCAATCCCAACGAAAAGCGCCCAAGCTGGTGTCAACCGTGACCAATGACGGTCGTATCACCACCACAAGACGACATTTGACAGCAGTGGCTACCGCTAGTGTCCAGTGAGTGGCGAACCCAGATGAGACACCTATCACCAACTTAGGCGCCAAAAGCCTTCACCACGAAGCACTACAAATAACCTCCCTCGCCGCAAAGAAGGATCGATCAAAACTCATACGCTCGACCTTAAAAGCGCAAGTCTGAGCTCACAAAAAGCAAGAAAGGAACATAGCTCTCCTTCCTGACATTGCCGCAAACCAACGGCCGTAGTGAGCCACTCTTCTCGAGTGCACCAAAGGAGCCAAAATCTCCTCTAACTCTCACTTGCATCCCTCGCACATCTGCATTATCGCATTGCTCCATATCCTCACATCTTTTTATTTTCTTGAAAAGATTACTGATTAGAGCGTCGGAGGATAAACCAGGAAACGAATCCCACAAATCATTTGACCTCTCGTTAGTCGTTTGTAGTGAGCAGGGCCTAGGTTCTAGGATACGGAGACTAGACCCGTTTATGTTCTACCCGACGCAAGAAATCCGAAGGCTCCCTAATCCGAACGGTAAACCGGACTGAAAGACGCATCATTGGGAACGACGTGAAAGTCTAACCACCAATAATTACATTTGCGCTTGTAGCCGAAAATGGTCAATACCCAAGTACAAGTTAGCAACGGTGAGGAGTGCTGCAGCCCATGGCATCAACGCCTCAGTAGGTAACCGTTCATGCGAACAGCCTGAACCCGACGTACACAAGCTGGCCGTCGACGTAGGAGACATGAAGCAGATACTCTAAATGCTATGCGCTCACACCAGCACCTGGTGGCAAGGGGCTTCCCCATTCGGCCCTCAGGCTTCGACCTCCGGGCAGCAAAGTCGTAGCCCAAGGCTCATAGTGGAAAGGATAGCAAGGCCTAACATTTATCTTTTTCATTTTACTTCTAATTACTTTAGGTTCCGAAATATGTATAAATTTCTTTATTTTTACGGATTAAGACCAGTAGATCTTATCAGCTAATGGTGTGATTAAACGAGAAAAGGAATGTGTATACTTTCACATATTTTAATGCACTACCCACGCAATTCAACACCTGTGGTGAGCGGTATATCTTTTAACCTGTATACAGGGCCATAAAGCTTATGCCACCATAACCCTCGTGGCCCAAAGGCAATCCTTATACTATCATAGTAATATCTTAAGGTATACTAGGAAATAATATCCTATGCAATATAAATATTTGGTCCAATTTCATGATTACTTATTCTTAGAAAAATTTTATACTTATTTATAACACTTTATTCTTACCCCGGGGGAACGGTTCATCAAATTTAACATATCATGAAATTCCTTTCTTACACTTCTCACAATTTACATAATTCTTATGAGTTTAAATTTTTATATGACTTAAATTACATGTACAATCAACACAAAGTTTGAAAAAAATTAAAAATTCTTACCACAATAAATCAAACATAATTTTAGAGTTTCTGGATGATAAATCCATTAATAAACGGTTTATCACATAATTTTCGGAACACACAAATTATAGTATATAATTTACATATAAATAAATATCAAATAATCAAGGTAAAAAAGTTCACAAAGTTAGGGTTTTAATTATTTAAAACCAAATCATATATAAATCCTAAATTACAAGGGTAAAAATATTGGGGCGTGGTTTAGAATTTTCCACATGCATAAAACCGTATAAAACTAACAAATTGGACACTCAATCGATAAATAATCATGCACAAGATATGAGAATCAATTTTTTAAAGCCAAATCATACAAAAATCTCAAAATAAACTGGTAAAAGCATTTGGGCAGCGGTCAGAGTTTCACATGCGAAATATCGTATAAAATTTAGAAATTGGATGTGAAATTAACATATATACGTGCTCAATACATGAGAATACCCAAAAAGAACGAAATAGAGAGTACAAAGAGAGAAAGAAAAGTATATTGTTGCACTTATCTCGATCCGATTTATAATTTCTCTAACTAACTCCAAGTTGGAATTGAACTCGAGAGCTTCAATCTTATCTTTCTTTCTCTTCTCATTTGCGGTTTTTCTCTCTCCTTTCTCTCAAATTTGCGTAAAAATGACGCAAAAAGAAGTCGCGCGTGCTTAAATCGGGGGCTAGCACTTGAGCGCCAACCCGGCAAGCCTGGATCCAATGCCTGCCGCCGGTGCTCGAGCGGCCAGCAGATACCAACCCACTGGAATGGGCGCCCCCGGTGCCGCCTCGGGCACCCGGCGATCATCCACTGCTATTCTCTTATTCCACTCTCAAAATTTAATTCTCACATATATTAAGTCTAATTTTAATTATATTAATTTAATAAATTGTGATTATTATAATTTAGAGCTCAGAATCTTATTTACGGATTAACATTTCAAGGTTTACAACGCCTGTTTTCGATTTTGCCAATTCCTGATCTTTGGACTTGTCAATTCAATTTCTCCCATATTCTTTGATTTTGATTCATTTATATTAATTTAATTGTTCATAATTATTATACTTTAGAAATCGACATCTTACAAAAGGATTGACGGGACTGACTTCCTGATTTATCCTCCGACGCTTACGTCAGTAATCTTTTTAAGAAAATAGAAAGATGTAAGCGTGAAGGTAGACGTAATATGGAATGCATGGATATTTGTATGCAAGGGGTGTAAGTGAGGATTAGAGGAGGCTTGTGTTCTTTTTGTGCACTTCAGGGAGTGGCTCACTAAGATTGCCAGACGAGAGCAGCTGTTTTGGAGGAAAGAGAGTTGGTTCTTTCTCATCGTGTTTTTTATTCGAAGCTTAGTTTGAGGTAGCCTTGAGATGCCTCGAGTGAACTTGGATGATTCCCCCCTTTTCCTAGTAGGGGAGAAGGTATTTCTAAAGCTCCGTGGAGGAGGTTTTAAGCGCGGGAACCTGTGACAAGTATCCTATCCGAATTCGACGGCCATTGAGTATTGGCGGTGGCTAGCAGTGTTAGTTGTTATTTTGTGGTGGCGAGAAAATTATCGTCGGGCATAGCCGGTATGGGTTTGGTCGCCTTTCGTTGGGATGGCTGAACCGCTGTAGGGCGGTGGGTGCCGCGGCTTGTCAGAGTTGATTTCGTCTTCCATTGACTAGCATTTTCTGAGTTGGCGTCTTCAGTGCTGCCAGTCTACAGCCGTCTTGGGGGAAGCACAAATGGATTGTGACTGGACGTGTGTTAGGTGATACCTAGTGGGCCTTGGTACGGCCTGTCCGGCCCAAGATCCTTCTTGCAATGATGGGCTTTGCCCGAGACCTCTTGGGCCCCATCGCCTGGCCAGGCCTTCCTGCTGATAGGGCCTCGTTTCTACTGGCCTATATTTAGGCTGGACCCATCAAAATTTTATAATATAATTGTATTTTTTTCACTTACATTAAACGAGTTATAATCCTAACTATAAGAGCGATGCTGTAATATTTTTATATTTTAAAGACTTACATTAGTCTAAAGATAATTTAAAGACTTACATTAGTCTAAAAATAATTTAAAGACTTACATTAGTCTAAAAAAGCGATAACAAATAATTTAAAGACTTAAAAATAAGTGATAGTCTGAGTCATTCATCATACTTTAGCCTCAAGGTGTGAATGTCTAGCGGGCTCATTGGACTTGGGCCCTTCATAGATTTTTTTCTCATTTTTTTGTTTTTTGGTTGGTTATTTATAAAAAAATTAAACACTAAAGATATGATTAAAAAATTTTCAAATTGCTGTCATATTTGCTGTCTTTTGTGAGATTTTTAGTAAATTTTATTATGTCTGTAATTACTCACCAATAAAATATTTAAAATACTATGCTAAATGATTAATCCTTTAATTAATTACATAAATAAATTTTTAATGGAATTAAAGAATGTACTAGCAGACTTTAAAGAAAGAGCCGTGGAAACTCCCTTGGTACGAAGAAAAAGTGGAGGGGACAAGGAGTAAATGGGAAGCAGCGTGCTCCTTTTGTATGTTTTCTTGTATTTGGATTTTTTTATTTTGTACTTTCTGTAATTGTCTTTTTTTTATCAATTACTTTAAATGAGTGGGTTAGTCCTAATTACCACAGCGTTATTATAATATTTTTTATATTTAAATTATTAGAATAATATCTTAAAAAATAATAACACAAATAATTTAAAGACCGTGTTTATTTTTATTTAGTTAATGAAGATTTTAAGTTCATATGATAGAAATCGGACACTTGTGTATTTAGCCATCCTCAATTTATGTAGTATGTTTTGCATTATATATATTTCATATATATATTTATTAAGATTTAAAAGTATATTTATATACCATAACGATTAACTATTTATATTTTATATGTTATTTTTTTCCTATTGAAAATTTTCTAATATTAAAAATAAAACAAATCTTTAAAATCCTGTGGTTCTTTTAATAATAGTTTACACACTCATTTATTTATCTTATTTTAAAATTTAAATATTTTTATTCTCTTTTAAAAGGGTCATAATCGTTTTGAAATGCTATTTAAATGACTTCGGTGCCCCTTGACTGCTGGAACATGCCACTGCGCCGAAAGTCAACATAATATGTTGACGAAATTTCGACCCAGGCCCTGATTTGCGGTGAAGAGACGTGTTTATCTCTACCCATCTTTTAGGTTCAATTATATATTCTTCATGTCTTTCATATTTTGTAGGAACCAGACCGCAATTATTGTTTTTTGATAATACAGACAGCAATTATTGTTAGGGTGCATTATATTTTCTATGAGTTCACACCCATATTTACTTTTCTAAAATCAAATAAAAATTATCATATTTATTTTAGTTGACTGGTCAGGATATACACGATTAAACTAATATGTAAAATTTGAGATATTTAAGATATTGGGATTACTTATTATCGATATCGGGTTATAGGGAGAGAAAAATACAAGATCTAACCAAATAAAATTAGGTCACATGACTAAATATTTTAAAATTTCAAGAAAGGGACTATATAAATGAGCCATTTTTTTTTTTAATGCAAAGGGCACCCGTTTTTCTGTTCTTTAACTCAAGCCGCCCTATATCATGTACATCTAATATATATATATATATATATATATATATATATATAGGCTAACCATCAAATGTTTACATATACTTCGAGACTTAAAATATTACAATTCATTAAATATATTGGGGGCATATAAACTTATATTATGGGGGAAAATACAAGCAAAAATGATACGTTAACATTACGAGTGATAAAAAATTGAGTATTACATCTTTCTTGATAATACATCATACATTTTTGAATAAAAATAACATTATGCGGTGGCGGCCACTAGGCCAAAAAAGTCTAAAAGTAGTGACATTTTAGATTTCATTTTGTTTAGGCCTTTTCTTGATGCTCCATTACTCTGTATGCAATATTCAATTCTTTAAATGAAGATTTGCTTTATTCTTATATCTTTACCTTTTGACAATCAGATATAATATTTAATAATTATATAATTTAAAAGTAAAATTTTTATTTTGATTAATTAATAAATTAAATTAGTGATGCTACTTTTATAATTATAGTCATCATCGAATAAAATTATTACCCTTAAAAATATCAGAAAGAGCTATCAATTAATCATTTATTTTTCAATAGTATCTCGCATAATAACTAGCATTGCCTTTCATTTAACTTTCTATATTAACAATTTAGCAAATGAAGTAATAATTATGTGGTGTTTAATTAAGTTGTTAGGAATATTATTATACATATAACGAAAAGAGCATAAACCAACGGGTAAAAACTTCCACCAATAAAGCTAACTTTGTTCCCTAAAAAATATTGATGAGATCTGCATAGTAGCATCGCGTTTAACTTTTCTAAAATATATTTTTTGGTATAATTTTTGTTATTATATATTTTTTAAAAAAATATATTTTTACCAAAGATTTTTTCTATTTTTTTTATAAAATACTTTATATTTATTTATATTGAGCCGTGTACAAGAAAACACAAATTGTGCACATATTGATAAACAATTATAGATATTTATATTTATTGATAATATTGATTGATTTTTAAAGTAATGTTATTTTATTCATTGCTGGGGCTAAAGATAGTGTCACATGGTGACTTAAGGCAAAGTTGGGTGTGTCAATGACAAGTATTAGCAACAAATATCGAAATGCCTACATTTAATGGATTGCAGGTGAAGTGTATTGCCAATGACTGATGCATAGTGATCCAGAGTCAAGTTATTTCGTCCAACGATTAATAGTGACGACAAGAGATATTATTATTTGAAAACTAGTGGCGTGGTTAAAAATATCAACGACTGGCAACCGATGGCGGTGGTTGACGTGCCACCTGTCGATTGGTTGCATTTGTGACATACTCGGTTTAAAGTAGATTTAATATTAATATCTCACAAAAATAAAAATTTTAAATAAAAGTATCAATAAACAACAAATTTTAAATCCGGTGTGATAGATAGACATATATATGGCCCAACAATTAAAAAAACCTACACATGACCTCATCGGATATAAATTCGGACAGCATAAAAATGACCTGTTAATCAAATATCGAAGGAGAAATAACCAATTACTAACAAAAGCTTATCTACATAATTTGTCCAATCCAACAAGTCTCAAGACACGATCCAAAGGCCCTCATCCGACCATGCACAAATAACCAAATACATCCTAGAGATCCAAACACAAATTAAAATAAGGCATCCACAATCACCACATGAATAATATTGCGTCAGATCACGTTTAAACTCCTTAAAGTTTATTCAACCCGCTAGTTTGAAGGGATAAATATGAAAATATGAGTATAAAACTCAATAAATATTAGCGTACATTGAAAAATAAAACATATATATATATATGTGCGTGTGTGTGTGCGCGCACGCGTGTGTCCACAATCAAAGGGGGGTCAATAATATAAACAAATCATAAACGAATCGTGGGGGTCCGAAAATTAAAAAAGAGCCTAAGGGTAGTCTCATACTCAAATTATAGTTTGTATCAAACTTAGTCCCATCAGAACATAGTCATAATGAATCATGATCCGAAATCAAATCTCAAAGTCCAAATTATATCTTATAGAAAATCATGATCCGATATCATATAAATATCAAACGTGTACTAAACAAATCAAAGTTTGGATCTGAATAACAAAGATCGAAACGAAATTATATAAATCAAAATATATTCTAAGACAAATAACATATCAAATTGTATGAGACTGATTGAATTTTCATTATTAGACAAATTTGTGAATCTCAAATAGAAATTTAAATACAAATCTACGCTGAAATACAAAGTATGCACAAATTGAAGAATCAAAGATTTTGAAAAACTAACTTGATAAATGGTTACACATATTTTTTATAGTTTTAAGCCAACCTATTTACAGTTTAGGCAAGCAAGTTAAGCCGTTTATAAACATTGTATTCTATAGATACAAAACAAGTTCACTATATTTTGTCACCTACGATATTGGATATAATCCTTAAATTTATCTAATATATTAGATATTCGAATATAATAAAATTTTCTTACGGTAATTCTCATTAATACATAGGTGAGATAGGTTCGGTTACAAACAAAGCCATCTTCCTGCCAACGAAAGCGGAAGTTATATAGTCACAAATTTTTCTATTAGGAGCAAAGTCTTCTCATCAGGAGAGGCGTTACGTATCACATATCAAAATCGGATCACATATCAAATCACAAATGTAGCAACCTCATGCCCCACACAAGCATGTGTACTGATACACTGCCTATACAAGTTCCATACTCAATTATATACAAACATATTGATTTTGAATAAATACGAATTCAAATATTTATACAGATTTTCATAAAGTTATAAAACCTTCAAAATTTACAAGACCCTAACAAATGTCTAAGAACAACCAGTAAATATTGCATGTATGTTCATAGGAAGCAAATAGGGCAGATAAAAATAATATGCAAGTACTAAAACCTCAAAAAATATAAATAAATATTATCAAATACAAAATTAGACAAAGAATAGGGTTTCTAGATACTTATATTAATATTATACCAAGCAAATTTCACAAAAGGATGTACTGAAGTACCTGAACTCAACCTTCTCTCTCTTCTTCCTCCCGCTCTCTCTCCTAATCAGCAAAACAGTACGTAATACCTCTATTTATAAGTCAAATGGCGCTCGAGTGCCAACTTAGGCGAGCCTCGGCAACTAGGCCATGGGTTACCGTGTTCGAGCTTATCCTCAGGTATGCCTCAGGTATAAGTCCACTGGAATTGATGCTCAAGCGTCCCTTAGGCACATATCAGGCACCACTCTATTGATTTAATTTTTTTTAATTTTATAATATATAATTATTTTAAATATATTCAATTAACTCAAAACCACAAGAATTATCAAAATAAACAAAATAAGAATTCAAATATTATATGATTATCATTGTAGGATGGTGATTGACAATGAGATAGCGCATCATCGGACAACAATGGTATAATTTTCAATTAAAATTTTTTGTTAGTTTGTGTTGGTGGCAAGTAAATTGTGAATGAATTTTTAAAAAATTACTTTCTATATTTATTTTTCAAAGTCTAAAATTAAATTTCATTTAACTGAAAAAATAATTTTATTAATTTTTTAATCTATTAAATATTAAAAAATATAAAATTTTTTTGATATATGTACCAAATACCATAAAAAAGGAAAAATAGTTTAGTTAATTATTTATCAAAAAACAAATATCCTTAGTTATTTTTTCTAATTTTTTGATTGTGTGTCAGATTATTTTTTATTTTTATTTTTTGTTATATGTCACATATTCCGATCGTCTCAATGATATTCGCCTTTGGATGCTTTTTCTTTCATTGAGACGGCATGCAAATACCTGTATAAATAATGAAAAATACTAGTCTAACAATCATTTATAATTATTTTTATAATTTATTTGCTTATTTATAAAACTTATTTAATTTTTATTCAAATTTTTAAAAAAATAAAAAATAAAAAGTCCTCTATTGAGTTATAAATAAATAAAATATATTATAAAGCTAACAGCTAAAATATAAAATAATATGTAATTATATGATTGAGATAGAGAGGTGCTCGATTATTTTATTTTTTTAAATCTTTGCCATGCTTTTAATATTAACATTTTAATTAAATAATTTAAATGATTAATAATAATTAGTTTCTTTTTGTTTAAAATCCTATAAATAAAAAGCAGCTAACCGCTTAATACTAACATAATATTTAGTTAAGCTGATAGGGATTTTATACATAAAAATATATGGAAAACTATACATATCACATAAATGCTAAGAAGATCACTTTCTCGAAGATACCATTTCCATAAATTTTTCATGTGATTTTTACTATTATTGTTTTTTGTTATTTAATGTAAATATTCTACCATACCTAATTTTTTTTATTTTCCAAAGAAAAACAAAAGTGCAATCCTTTTTAGGTAGCAGGGCCCAGACACCACTACGAAGACTCTCAAGCAAGTAAGCATCGGAGCAAAGCCCGGAGTGGCAAAATCCCCGCAACTCCCACAGTGAACCGGAGGCCCATAACTCGATGGGAGGCCTCATGCAGTACACGGCCACTGCATGCCAGCAGCCACCACAACCTGCATGCCCCCCAAAAAATTCAGAGCTTAGGAACTTCCTCAATGCTAAGAGGAATGTATCCTCCCATCGGATAGTGGAGAAAGTGGAGAAAATATGGCAACACGTGTTCAAGGGGGAGGTTGGCCGACAATCTTTCGACCTGAGGAGGTCACCGTTCACCATGGACATTCGAACGCAGCCACTCCCTCTCATTCAAGATGCCGACGCTGGACGCATATAATGGGAGTACTGACCAGATGGACCATCTGGACTACTTTCGTATGCTGCTGACCTTCCACGGGATGAGCGGGGCCACCATGTGCCAGTGCTTCCCCCTAACATTTAAAGTAGTTCCATGGCCTCCAGCCGAACTCCATCCGATCATTCGATGAGTTCGCATATTGTTTCCTATGCCAGTTCGCCTCCAACCGAAAGGAGGAGAAGCAGCCCTAACACATTGTCTAGCTTCTGTTGAAGCCAGATGAGAGTCTGAAATGCTTCTTGAACCGGTTCAATGCGGAGGCCTGCCGAATCCCCCAACTCTCCGATAAAATGAAGCTGAGCGCTTTCATCGCCACGTTGGGGGTTGGAAAGTTCTTCAAACACTTAAAGCATCAGCACCCTAGACCTTTCGAGAAGTAGAGGCCATCGCTGGGGCCCACATAGCGCTCAAGGAGGCCAATGAAGAGAAATATCCAGATCGCGTAGACCATCCCCCGACGGGCTGACCGGAAGGAAGAAGAGAATAGGGGACCACATTCGTTCCTGCTAGCCCTAGAAGCAGTCGCGATCTCAGCAAGGTGTCATAAGGGAGTACATACGCATTTGAACGACACTCACTCGAACATTCTAATGCAAATCCAAAATGAGAAGCTTCTGAAATGGCCCAAGGCGCCGAAGAACCCTGAGGCCAGAGATCAGACCAAGTAATGTAGCTTTTATCGGTCCCTAGGGCACAACATCGAAAACTGTTGGATTCTACAGAAAGAGATTGAATAACTGATCCACCGAGGGCATCTGATGAGATTCCTACAAAGCCCAGGGCAGCCCCCCACGGCGGCGGACGATGAGGCAAGACAACAGTAGAGGAACCGGGTGGTCGTCGGGGTGGTCAACATGGCGACGACAAAACCGGCAAGAGGTAGCGCCCAAGATCACCAAGAGGCTGCTTTCGGCAACAAGAAACCGACGGGAGGGGTTAGGACCGATGTCATTAGTTTTAACGACGACAATATTATTCGTGTAATGACCCCTATCCAGACTCTCTGGTTGTATCGACCCTTGTTTCGGATGGTACATTGGACAACTAACTGAAACGAATTTTTATTAATAATAAAAACTCTCAAAATTTATTATATCTTGACGCATTCGTGTAAAAAAGCTGCTCGATACAGGATTCATAAAGAATGTCCAATATCTGGACTGGCTGACGAATGTCGTCCTCGTAAAAAAGAGTAACGGCACGTGATGGATGTGTATCGACTTCACCGATGTAAACAAATCCTGCTCGAAGGACAACTTTCCTATACCGAGGATCAACCGGTTGGTGGACTCCACGTCCGGCCACGAGCTTCTAAGCTTTATGGATACCTATTCGGGCTATAATCAGATCAAATGAGCCAAGAGGGCGAGAAGCATACTTCTTTCATGCCAGGTCAAGGAACTTATTGCTATAAAGTCATACCCTTAGGCCTGAAGAATGCTAACGCCACCTACCAGCATTTTGCGAACAAGATGTTCGCAGCCCAGATCGGATAAAACATAGAGGTATATGTAGACAACATACCAGTTAAAAGTAAAGTCAATGGCCAAATTCATGACTTGTAAGAGACCTTCGAGATCCTCCAAGCGCACAAAATGAAGCTCAACTCGGCAAAGTGCATGTTCAGAATGACATCCGAAAAACTCCTGGGTTTATCATGTCCCGACGGGGCATCAAGGAAAACCCCGAAAAGATAACGGCCATCATCAACATGAGCCCTCTGCGGACCGTCAAGGATGTTCAGAAGTTCACCGGGAGGTTCGCCAGCCCCTCACGATTCCTGGCTAAGTCAGAGGAAAAGTATCTGCAGTTCTTTAAGGCCCTCCAAGGGATAAAAGCCAATGGATTATGGGGGACCACCGAGTGCGACACAGCATTTCGCAAGCTTAAGGACTACCACTCCAACCCACCTCTCCTAACATTGCCTCAGAAGGTGAAGAGCTGTATCTTTATCTGGCACACTCCGACAAGGCATTAAGCTTAGTCCATATTTGGCAGCAAGGAGGCGTTCAACGGCTCGTGTATTATATGAGCAAGGTGTTAACGGACACAGAGGCCCGTTACTCGCGCGCCGAAAGGATTGCTCTGGCCCTCATCTGCTTCGCTAGAAAATTGCGACCCTACTTTCAAGCGCAAAAGATTATCGTCCTGAACGACTAGCCACTGAAGGGTATCCTACAAAAACCTGATAAATCCGAACGACTGGTCAAGTGGGCCATTGAGTTGGTCGAGTTCGAGGTGGAGTTTCGGCCCCGATCAGCCATGAAAGGCCAAACCCTAGCTGACTTCATAGTTGAAATGACAACCACAGTTCTTGACGCCCTTGTCCAATTAGAACGTGTGGATACTCCAGAGGACAAGATATGGACCCTGCTCGTCGACGGATGGTTGACACAGGCGGGTAGCGGAGTTGGAATAGTGCTTGGAACTTCGGACGGCTCAGAGATAAAGTACTCCTTAATGCTTGGGTTCTCAATGGCCAAGAACATCGCTGAATACGAGGCCCTCCTAGCCCGGCTCTGACTTGCGAAGAAATGCTTGGCCAGATCCCTAATCATTTACAGTGACTCTGAATTAGTGATCAACCAGATCCAAGAAACCTTCAAGGTGTCGAACCTTTTGCTCACAAAGTACCTTGCTAGAGCAAAAGCCCAGGCACATGGGTTCAGCAAAATTAAAGTGGTGCATATCTCGAGCATGGAGAACAGGAAGCCAGACCAACTGGCCAAGGCCGCCGCGGCAGAGACTTGGGAGTAATACGCCAGAGACATGCAGAAAGTCCTATCCGCACCCAGTATCGACCATCCGGGACGCAAGGTGTTGCAAGTGACTGAAAGTGATGACTGGATGACCCCGTATAGAAGATAACTGACGGACGGCACGCCGCCGGAAAGCCCGAAGGAGGCAAAACGTATAAAGAAGATGGCAGGGTGGTACATGATCCTAGATAGATGGTTGTACTGTCGTGAATATTCCACTCCATACCTGAAATGCCTCACTCCAGATGAGACAGAGTACACCCTGGGCGAGCTGCATCTTGGCATCTGTGGCTCACATGTCAAGGGAAAGAACCTGGCGTTCAAAATCATGCGGCAAGGTCTATACTGGCCCACGATGAAGCGCGATGTCATGGATTTTGTCAAAAAATGTGAAAGCTGCCAAATCCACGAGAGCATGAGCCATTAGCCCCACACGGAGTTACAAAGCTTACACAGGCCATGGCCTTTCCCACAATGGGGCTCGATATCCTCGGTGCCATGCCCCTAGCGTCCGGGCAGATGAAATTTCTCATGTTTGGAATCAACTACTTCACCAAGTGAATTAAGGCAACCCCTCTAAAGCGGAAAGTCGAACAGAGCACAACAGACTTTGTCCACCAGAGTATATTTTGCCAATTCAAAATTTCCCTATCAGACGGCCACCGAAACCTTAGGGAGCCTATACGGCAAGTGTGCGACGACCTCCCCCAAGGGAGAGAGCACCCTTACTTAACGACAGTCTGCGGGCTAGGACCATACGAACATAAGCTGCGACGCCCCTGGATGGGGCCGAGCATCGATACGGCAATGTGCGGTCAGCGACCTACGACCCAGTCAGAGTCCAGCTGCTGTGGCCTCAAAACCCAGCTAGCCCTAGTGAGGCTCGCCCACGGGTGTGCAACGACGTCTAACTTATCAAACGGAGCACCCCACCGAAAAAAGGTGCGACAACATCCTTGATAGGGGACGAGCACAAAACAGAAAGCTTCTGAAGCGAGCCCTGGTGACAATGGCAAAACAGCCTAGTCGACACAACAAAGGGAACAGTCCCACACAGAGATAACGACAGATAGCAACACAGGAAGGCAAAAAGAATTTATATCATCCACAAAAAAGAATGGGGAAGTACAAAACAAGTTGTTCCGCTACAAAAAAATGTACACGTTCTAAAAGTCCAAGAAGCCAACAAGGAAGTCGGGCACCGCCATAGAGGTGATACTTCGGCATAGGCGAATCCCGTCCTGAAAATGCCCTTCCAGCAATAGGGCAATCTTCTCCGGACGGAGCCTTGACTTCAACTCGACCTCCAACCACATGTGCACCACCCTGGTCGCAAAGCAGCTCTTAGCACAGCTAGAGCTCCTCCTAGAGCATCACGATCAGACTCCGTGCCCGAGCGTTTCCCTCGGCAAGCTGCAACGACCTTATCTCAGACTCTGATAAGGCCTGCTCAAGATAATTGACCCGCGCCCAGCTCCATCCCACGTCTACCATGGCAGTTTGAACCTGACGCTCTGCTTTTTCAGTTGTGCGCTGGGCACGCAGAATCATTCGGCCTATGGGGTCAAATCCAAGGTGGCGCGAAGAGTTTGAGGGTGCCCTTAGGAACCCCATTGGCACAAGAAATAAGGCCTCCGATTGGCAACCTCTTGTTACAGCCGCTACAGCAGCGGAGTCTACCTTGTCGTGCACCCTCAACTCCTGCTCATCCCACCTTGACTAAGGGCTTGGACTCAAAGGAGGAAGATAATCCCACAGGCGAAGCCAGCAACTCGGGGACGAAGATATGTTGTTCATCAGCCATTCAAAAATCGGAGTAGAACAAGGGGAAGAGAGATAGCAAAATCAAAGTAACTGCCTCAATAAAGCCAACAGATGCTAAAATAATGGGAGGCCCTGATCCTTAAATAGGCAAAATCCCCAGCAAGAAATGGCGTCGTTCGACGAAGGCGAAGTGACTCACCACTCAAAACGGTGCCAACACGTGGCGCCATCCTATGGCGTTGCGTCTTTCGAGGAGCAAATCAGTATGACACAACGGCGCTACGCCTGCCACCGTAATCAATGCGCAACAACGCTGACCAGTGGCGTTCCGTTGCCCTAGGACGGAAACGAACGACGAATGGCCCTAGTTGGCTTGAACTCAACTGCTCGACTAGGCTCCCAACCGAATGCCAGGAAGTATCCTCGGCCCGTAGAATTGACGAATGGTAAATCACGCGAGATGGCACGAGGGCACTTCAGCTCTTAAGTCATGTAAGGGAATAGCAAAGCGAAAACTCCGGAAAGACAGAGGAAAGGGAAAATACCGGCATTTTTATTCATTAAGTTCCTTTTACAAAGTATAAAGCTCACATCGGCAAAAGTAAATGATGGAAAAAACAACGCAAAATACATGGAGCAAAAAAGCAGCGGCGCACGTTTGGAAAACAGGCTTGGGAAAGACATGCCTCAATCCGAAGAATAGCGTCTAGCAAAGCACGGATGGAATGACATTCCCTTATTGAATGATGAACAAAACACCATCATGGCAAGGGAAGGCTTCCACCTAAAGATCAACCGTCGAGGTCAAGGACCCAGCAAAGCGCCAAGAATCTGGCCCGATAGGACCTTGATGCGCCTCCTCCAGCAAGCCCCGGAGATGGCCAGCGACGGAAGGAATATAAGCTAGAGCATTTTAAGAAGCTAGTTAGCTGAAACTAGGGCGCTTGTGCCCTAAGGCTCCTCCAGAGGCTGAACGGCCGGGCCCAGTAGGCAAAAGGTGCATGACAATTGCAGAGTGACATAGCCACCCTCATTAAAATGAGAAGATGCCCTCAAAAGGGGAATGGCAACAAGCTTTAGAAGCAGCTTTAAACCTTCCGCAAACCCATTCGATCCCAGTGCGAAACGTCGTAGAGCACGGGATGATTCCAACCCCCACATTGCTTCGTCGGTGTGAGAGTAAACTTGGGGGCCAAAAGCAGGAAGCCCTCCAATTTATAGCCACACGAAAGGGCAACCGGGCACCCAGCGAAGGGGCATGCCAACCAATGGTCGTCATCGGAAAACGACAAGGGCTTAAATGCTGACCTAGGCTTCAGAGCAAAATTTTCCCACACAGGGCACCAAATCCCCATGTAGTGCCTCAAAAAGCTGTAGGCTACCTAGGGAAGGAACGATGCCCTCAGGAACAAGCGACTAACGCGCTTCGAGAAGAAGCGCATGAGCTGGCAAAGCAGGCCATGGCCCATCGCCCAACATGCCAGGGACTAGTAGAAGGCCAACTCCCGGCATGGGGGGCTAGTGATGAGTCTGGTATGGATATGGGTCGGCATAGAAGTAGGCCCGACCAACGAGACCCAATGAGCCGTGTGAAAGGCTCAACACCGCGAGATGAACCCTGAGCTGAACTGGGAGCACCCTAGGCCCATCTGACAGCGCCTGTCACGTGCCTAATCATGGCCCGTGTAAGCCCTGCACCTCGGCGGTAGAAGATTGGTAGCGCAGAAACTCTGGTGCTAAGAGTGCCAGCCAACGGCGAAAAAGCTCAACTCTTGCATGCCACTATGCCCACGGACCAATAGCAGTTCAGCCAATCCTAGTGAAAAGCGCCGAGGCTCGTGTCGGCCACAACCACCGATTGTTGCATCACAACCATAAGATGACATCTGACAGCCGTGGCCACTGCCAGTGTCCAGCAGGAGACGAATCCAGATGGGACACCTGTCGCCAGCCTTGGTGTCCAAAGCCTTCACCACAAAGCATTACAAATACCCTCCTTCACCGAAAAGAGGGATCGATCAAAACCCATACGCTCGACCTTGAAAGCACAAGTCTGAGCTCACAAAAAGTAGGAAAGGAACCCAGCTCTCCTTCCTCCTTGGCATTGCCGCAAACCAGCGGCCATATTAAGCCACTTTTCTCGAGTGCACCAGAGGAGCCTAAACCTCCTCTCACTCTCGCTTGCATCTCTTGCATATCCGCAGTATCGCATTCCTTCATATCCTCGCATCTTTCTATTTTCTTGAAAAAATTACGGATTTAAACGTTGAAAGACAACTCGGGGAGCGAATCCCACCAATCATTCGATCTCTCGTTAGCTGTTTGTGGTGCCAATCCTAAAACTCCTTGTCAGTCCGATGTGCATCCTGCTAATTTTTCATCCAAGCTATGCACGTTGAAGATTCGCCTTGAGGGCTGTGAGGACATTGGAACAGTCAGTTAATAATTCATCGACGGAAGCGACAGAGGAGGTGCCCTGCACATAGTCAAGTAGTGATGGAGGTGGCCAGCCATACACCGCCTCAAAGAAACTCATCTTGATGGAAGAATGTCAAATCATATTATAACTCCATTCAGCCCATGGCAAGTAATGGACCCAAGAGGAATGGTGTCCAACAGCGAAACAACAAAGATAATCCTCGCGACAACGATTAACCGTTTCAATTTGTCCATCCATTTATAGATGATAAAAGCTCTTGGTGGCCAAGTGAGTACCCTATGCTTTGCATAGTTCCTTCCAAAAATGCTCATAAAAATGGGGTCTCAGTCTAACACAATATCAGCAAGGAAGCCATGTAATCGGCAGATATCTCGGACAAAAATTTTAGCAAGGCCGACAACTGTAAACTGAGTACCCAGGGGGGAGAAGTGAACATATTTTGAGAGTCGCTCAACCACCATTAAAATAACAGTTTTGCCACGTGAGGGAGGGAAATGGGTAATGAAATCCATAAAGAGGGACTCCAAAATTTTTCCCAGAATGGGCAGCGGCTGTAGCAGACCGTATGGGGCTGTGTTGATGGGCTTAATTTGTTGTCAGACCGGACAATTGGATACAAAGTTTCGAATCTCTTTTTGTAATTGGGGCCAATAAAAAGTAGTCGCTATTCTAGCAAATGTGCGGAGAACGCCTGTGTTTCCCCCAAGAAGAGAGCTATGATATTCATGCAATATCGATTCCTGAAGAGCAGATTCGGCAGGGACAAGAATGCAGTTCTTATAGAAAATCAATCCATCTTGTCAGGAGTAATTTGGGTAAACACCCGGTCATTCTTGAATGGTTGTGACAAAATCGGCTAAATTTGAATGTCGAAAATAGAATTTGTGTGGAGCTACCAACAGTGCAATTACTGGTTGGAAGACAAATTGGATAGCAATGTAGGAGCCTTCGGTGATCCTGGATAATGCATCAGCAGGGCCATTCTCACGTCCGAGTCGGTAGACAATATCAAAATCAAATTCCAGCAATTACATAATTCAGCCTTACTGATCCGAAGTATGAATGGATTGATTAATTAACACATTGAGAGGTTAATGGTCGGTTTGAATGGTAAACTTAGAGCCCAATAAATATTGATGCCACTTTTTCACAATTTCAATGATGGCGCAGAGCTCTTTAATGTAAGTAGAGGAGGCCTGTAGTTTTGGGCAGATTTGTTTACTGAAAAATGCAATCGGGTGACCAGCTTGAAGTAGGATGGCTCCAACACCATACCCGAATGCATCTGTCTGAATTATGAAGGGCTTGGAGAAGTCGGGTAGGGCCAAGGCCGGGGTGGTGGTGAGGGATGCCTTGAGGTTGTCAAAAGCCTGTTTGACTGCCGAGGTCCATAGGAAAGTGTTCTTCTGTAACAATTGCATCAGTGAAGCTGCAACATGGGCATAGAGGGCAAAAAATCACCTGTAATACCCTGTTAAGCCAAGAAAACCACGCAATTGTTTAACATTGGTGGGTGTTGGCCAGCTTTCGGACAACCTCGATTTTGATTGGATTGACTACCGCACCTTGCTCCGAAATAATATGGCCCAAATTAGATAAGGAAGATCACTCACACTCACACTTCGATTGCTTAGTGAAGAATGAGTTGTCCCGCAGAATTTGCAAAACTTGAGCAAGGTACTAGAAATGGTGATCCCAGAGGAGCTATATAACAAAATGTCATCAAAAAACACTAACATAAATTTCCGTAGTACAGGACGAAAAAAAGCATTCATTTCAAATTGAAAAGATAAGGGACCATTGGACAAATTGAAGGGCATAATCAGGATCCAACTAGCAAATTAAGCTTAGAGAAGACTCGGGTACCATACAATTCGTCTAGCAGCTCGTCCACTATAGGAATGGGAAACCGATCTTTAATTGTTATGGCATTGAGTGCACGATAATTAACGTAAAATCACCAACTACCATCTTTTTTTAACAAATAAAACCAGTGATGAAAATGGGCGGGTGTTGGTTTAGATAATCCCCTTGTCAAGTATTTCTCGAATCATTCTCTTAATTTCTGCTTTCTGAAAAGATTTAGCATGCCAATTATTAAACAATTTATTAGAAACACAAGATAGCCAATCAAAAATGTCACGAAATCCCCCGCTCTTACCGGTAAGGTTTTACATTTACAGGTGTTGTATTTAGTTATAAGAGAATGTGGTGATCAGTCTTGCGGTGAGGTGGCAACCCATTGGGAATTGTAAAGACATCCGAGAAGGTGGAGAGTAAACTGCATAAGCAGTATTTATCGTGGGGCTAGCATCAGTGGGTAAAGGACTTAGCGAGGGCAATGTGATTGAAGTGACTTCCAAGGATGGTTCCCAAACTAGGGTGATGGTCTATAGGAAATAAGTGGCAGCAAAATTGGTGAGTCCGTTGCGCCTCAATTGACCTAATGTCATGGAAGAGATGGTAGCTGGTTTTAACCCATGTAGGGTGAGTTGAGTACCGACATGCTCAAAACTCATCCATAGCGCTTTGTAATCAAATAACACAAAGCCAATGGTAGCGAGACACTGCACTCCAATTACCATATTCGTCCTATATATGGGTAATAAGTAGAGGTCCACATTAAACTTCCATTGACCCAAAGTAACAAGTACGTTGGTGCATAATCCTTCATAAAGCAAGGAGTCTCTGTTTCCCACCATGACATTAAGATGCTGGGAGGGTTCAATCATCAACCCAAAAAATTTAGCCAAACGAGTTTGAAGGAAGTTGTGGGTTGAACCAGTATCCACCAATATGACCATCGAATGCCCAACTACTAGCTCTAGCAGCCGTAATATGGAAGGAACAAATTGACCTTCCAAGGCATGAAGGGAGATGGTCGGAGTGTCTAGAGGTAAGGGTTCTGCTTCCTGTTGAAGTTCCGATGGATGGTCAAGAATAATGGAGACATCCCCTAGTATTTGTGTAGTCGTCTAGGTAATGCTTTGTCATCAGCAATTATACACAAGAACTGAGGGGGTTTAAAACGATAGTTTGGAGTAAATCGTTCATCACAGTTAAAACATAATCCACACTGGTGACAGTTTTCCATTTCAGTTGATATAAGTTTCTTGATGGGTAATTTTGAAGGAAGAGTGGGGTCTCGATGGTACTGTGAGGATATGTACTGGCTGCTTGGAAGGCAGTAGACGCTGAAAATTTAAACGTCCATTATCAATTTTTTCCTCCACTAACTTTGCCATACCAATGGCCTCCGGTAGTGATTAAGGCTTCAGCAGCAAAAGCTCTCGTCATGTATCATTATGTAAACCAGAGATGAAGCAATTTAGAAGATTAATAGTAGTGAGTCCTATAGTCCGAGTAGAAAGGGTCTCGAACTCGGTCATGTAGGAAAAACAGTGGTGTTTTGCCGCAACTTATAGAGCACGGCTTCATGGTTACAGTAAGTGGACGGCCCAAATCGAAACTCAAGATCACGCGAGAAAATTTCCAGGTAGAAAGCCAATGGGTTAAATGCATCCATTGATACCACTGGAGTGCCAAGCTGCTCATGTAAAATGAAGCAATCGTCAATTTCTGTTCTAGTGGAGTGCAATGGTAGTAAAAAAAGTGCTTGATTTGAAATAACCACCCAAGCACATTTTCTCCAAAGAAAAATGAAATTTTGAGCTTAGGCAATTGAACGGAGGTAGTGAATTTGGAAATTAATGGTACATGTTGTAATAAGGGAAGGGTTTGGGTCTGCAGTAGGGTAATCGCAGAAGAAGATGCCATGAACGAAATAGGGGTAGGAATCAACAGTGGATTTACGGATTACAGTGGTAGATTTTCAATTCAAGTCAAGGAACAAAAAATTTTGGTGAGATATTTTTGAATTTGCTCAATAGTGGAAGTATTAGAAGCGATACTTTCGGCATGGTTCTGTATGGTTGCGGCAACTTCATTTAGCTCCCTCGAAATTCCTGCAATTGAGTCTTTGAAGGCTTTGTACCATGTCGTCATTTCCTCTGCCATCATCTCAATGAGAGCATCAATTAATGTATGGGTGAACTGCACTTGTGATTTGGGAAAGGGCGGAGCAAGGAAGGGGAAGGGAAGTTCAGGCAGCGAGTGACCGAAGGGGAGAGGAGAACACAGACAGACGAATGAAGAAGTATTTGTTTAATTTTCCCATCCATAGCTATAGGAGTGGGCTATTATACTATGAGGACGAAGCCCACGAGGCCAGCACATGTAACAAAATGCAGTCTACAAATCCAACAAAATTAACAGAATACAGTTAAAGGGGCGAGGGGCAAAACCAAAACAGAAACAAAATAGCAAAAAAGAAAAAATAGAAGCAGTAGTCGGACAGTTCTAGCAGCGAATATGTTAGTAATTAAATGTAGTCCTGAAATTTGAGATGTCGTTAGGTTAAACGTGAGCTCCTTCTAGTAGTCGTCGGGTGACTCAGCAATGTTTCCGAGAGCGTATCGATGAGTCCTGTAATACATAGCGTATCGATGAGTCCTGTAATACATAGTGTACAAGTATCGATCTCAATCCATACGAACAATATTCTTATTTTCCCATCGAGTAATCCAGAATATGACTTATATGTATTTTCATGATTTATTGTGATACATACCCAAATAGGTACAGAATACTCAACTCCACAAGTCAAACCCAACACTGTTCTTTAGTACGATATTCATCAATATATTATGTATAATATTCACAGGACTATAAACATTTTTTCAAATAATCTCAGTATCTAAAATATGGATTTAATATCGTAAAAGAGTAAACTACACTAAGATATCATAGCCTCCCATTTGACTATATATTTTAGAGTTTTTATACATTCTCCTCAACTTAACTATAAAGTACTAAGAAAATTCACTCACACCAACTAAGTTAACAAGAAGAATAGATTACTGAAAGTTATCAAGAAATCCAAGAATACTTGATTAATTAACCAATCCTAAACATTTACCTAATTCTCCTGTCTATTCCGATATACAAATCCTATTTACTAAGACCATAATTTAATTATCACTTGTTATTTTTGGACAAAGCCTACAATAATCAAACTAGTCCCTATTTTTATTCAACAAGAACCCAACGAAATTAAATAATATCTTTAACCTCATTCTTACAATTTAAAATACATGAATACATATACACGGCTAACTCTCCCGAACTCCCACACACGAACCCATACATATACATAAACAGACACTCACTGCCAGTATACACACACTGCAGTATACACACTCATACACTGCTGTCCATATCTCTCAGTATACACACACAACCACTACAGTCCGCGTATATTTATTTATTCATTTATTTATTTATTTATCACATCGTCTACCCATACATACCCACACCCGTATGTATACACACGCATAATTAGATATCTATAATCATACTTTAAAATACCAACACGCCAACATACGTATATGCTAATCTAATACCCACATATAATAATACATACTTACGATTACACTCATCGTATATTTATACGTGTATATATTAACACGTACACCCGAAGTCAACCACACCTTCCATTTAGACACTCGGTTCCCAAATCCATTCCTCACAGTGCCAATAACCAGACGCCCCAACAGAGCACGAAGCCCTGTTTTCCCGATTCCGCTTTTGTAATTGATTTTCACAGAAATCCCCTCATGTGTCACAGATCCAACAGTGTCGATGAAATTTAAGAGAGAGGAGGAGCAAATTTATTTCAAAATAAAGCAGGATTTATTTGCAGAGAAGCGGAATATTACTTGCCTGGTTTCTCACTCATTTCAGCGATTTGCGGCAGGAGTAACAGTCCTCTATGACACAGAACAGCGGTCCTTGACTCTCTCTCAGGCACAGGCTAACGAGCGATGTCGACGGCGACGGCAATGATAACAGCAGCCTAACCTTACTCTCTCTTTCTCCGCTATTCGCGCACCGGAATGAAGAAGAAAATCGCCGGATATTTGAGGACAGCGGACAAGAAACAGAAGAGAAACGGCTGGCTGAATGAATGAGAAGGATGAGAAACGGAAGGAGGAAGAGGAACGGCAGGAGGAGAGGAAGAGGCGAAAGGAGAAAGAGAGGAAAGTGCGGAGAATGTAAAGGAAGAATCGAGAAGTTTAGGAGAGAGGAGAGTGTTTCACCATTTATTATTATTATTATTACTATTATTATCATTTATTACTAATTATTATTGTTATCGTTTATTATAATTATTAGTAACACTTATTATTTTAATTTATAATTTTTATAACATTTATTATTATCTGTATTATTATTTATAAATATTATTATTTTATAATTAATAAAATAATCTTTTATGGCCTGACATAATAATATATATGCTCATGTTCCAAATATATATATACCAGTTGACATAGATAAAAATAGGTAATATTCAATTTTTCGATTTATATTTAAAATTTAATAATTTTTATGTATTTAGGTAAATAGTAAGAATAATTATATAATAAAAAATTTTAAAATAATAAGGTCCAATACTTGAAAGGTATAATAACTGTGCATATATGCATTTAAGGTAGAATATTTTTGCCTAAAACACCTATGATGCGGTGCTCATGTGTGACTTGAATAAAATTGGTTGCACTCATGTGTGGATTACGTGTGCCTGTGTATGTATGTTATTAAATATTGTGTCTGATGTATACCTAACTATTGCTTATGCATTCATTGTCATGAATTCAGATAAAAAACAGGTAAATAAATAATTCATAATAATTAAAAACTCACAAAAAAATTTTGTATAATAAACTAACATTCAAACACAATGCCCAATATCGATTCGAACCTAATAAAATATCAAATAATCCCAACAATAATAAAAATAATAGATAATAATATCAATCCATCACAGAATCTATCCGAACCACCTGTCATGATAATAAAATTAATACAACCTGTTAAAAATATCCGTAAAAAAATGACCATCCAATCAATACAAACCAAGTGCCATAATCCAACATATCTCCATCACAATATAATATGCTAATATTGATCTATCCATCATCCCCTTACTATCAAAATACATCTAGTACAAATATAATCCAACTATAAAACCAATATTCACAAAATATAAGTCAAATCTTTATCAACGTCCGCGTTTGAACTCCCTATAAAATATCCGTAACCCTCTAATATGAAAGAATTCATAAATAATTAAAGTGTAAATGAAATACTCAATAAGTATATATATATAAATATATATATATATATATATATATATATATCTCAAAATGAATATGTTCATAGTCAGAGCGAAAATCAATAAAACATGTGCCAAACTCATGAAAGCCAAAATACAAACATTTAATATGTCAAATAAATAAATGTTCAAATGTGGTCTCGTATGCAAAATTTATAATCCATAAGTACATGTCAAATGATCCAAATGTATAAAACCAACCAAATTTGATATTCGAATCCAAATGACATCGAAATTTGCAAATCTCAAATCAAAATTTTGAGTATTCAAATCAAACGTAAGTGAAAATATATTGAAAATATAAAATATGCTCAAATCAAAAAATCAAAGAATGAAAAATTGATTTTGAGGAAGAGTTCTACATACTCCCGATAATATTAGACCAAATTATAATTATTTAGACCAATAGATGAGCCGTCTACATATTATATCCTATAGATGGGAATAAAATCACTTTATTTTGGCACTTATGAATGATGGGTGTAATCTTTCAATCTATCTAAATATAGTAGGACGTCTAAATATATTAATGTTACAATAATTCTTAATAAAAATCAAGCCATGGAGGGTATATATATTAAAATTCAAAACTTTTCATATATAGCATAAAAGTATAAAGTTTTCACCCTAAAAGGTACAACTGCAAAACATTTTATTATGAAAAAACTACATATACCGAATTAAATACCAAAATAGAGTTTGACCCGAAACACATACATGGAATATCACATACAAGGCTCATATGCAAGTTTTAATAACTTTTTTTAAAATAAATATTCTTATATATAAATTTAACATTTCAAAATATTTATCCATTTTTCATAAAATAAATAAACTCCTCATATATTAGTAAAACTGAAATAAAACCTCAAATCATTCAGTAAATTTATATGCATGCACAAATAATATAAAATAAGGTAACTAAAAATAACATGTATATATAATAAAATCACTAAATATAAGCAAAACTAAAAAATACCAAAATAGACCAAAGATATGGCTTAAGGATATTTACCTCCAACATCTAATTTGACAAAATTGACCAAATGATTGTTCAACATCCCTCCTTTTTTCTTCATCTATCTTTCTTACCTTTTCTTTCTCTCTCGTTCCTTTTTTATATTGTACAAAATGACCAAAAATAATGCGTAACTTATTATATAAATAAACTAACGCACGAGTATTGTGCCTAACTCCGGTTGTGCAAAAGCGCCGCATTAGGCACATATTAGACATCCACAATGTACCCAAATCTAGCTAAAGTGGTCCACAGATACTCCTTAAGCGCTCCCAATCTGCCAAAAAGTGTGCACGAGCGCATATTTGGCATGTCTCATACACCAAAGCTGCTTGCTTCTCCGAATTTTTTTTCAAATTTATATAACATAATTATTTTTAATTCATCTGAAATAAATCTAAAATAAAATAATAATATCAAATTAATTAAATGAAAAAATAGGGTGTTACACTCGTCTAGATATTTAAAACCCTTGCCTGATTTTTTTTGGCATTTTCATGCAAAGAAGAGGAAAAAATAGGAGAAAAGAGAAATAAGAGAGAAAATAGGAAAGAAAATATGAAGAAAGAAGATTTTTATACTATTTTTTGTCTGATCGAGTAAATTTTTTATTTAAGTTAAATAAATCTAAACCTATTTTTAATCTATTATTAAAATCTTTTAATTTAACGTACAATAGTAAGCATGTGAGACACTAAAATATTGTAAATCTAATAACTATTGTATAATTTGTATGTACATATTCTTATAAATATACATAAAATTTTCCTGTAAGAATTTTTATTTCACATCAGTTCAGTAAACTCATTATATAATGAGTACCGCGTAAATAATTATGAGTTCAATCATGAGTTTTAATGAGTTGGCAATATATATTGATCTAATTGGATCACTAAAAATCCATTTGGACGATCATATAATTAAAAATATTAAAATATGAGTTTTTCAAATTAGTAGAATTCAAAGCATAATTTCATCTTGATTACCTAGTTGAATTATTTGATTCTAAGAATTTTATCATGCATATGAATAACAATATAAGCATGATAAATCTAAAAGACTTTTTAAAAATAATTAAATAAAAATATATAAAAATAATAGCTCACCATATCTGATATGATTAAGTTACAGGAAATATTATTTCAAACCATAAGGAAACTTATAGTCTAAAATATTAATATCAAAAGCTCGCTTAAAAAAATAAAATTCAAACTCACATAAAATTTAGATTTCAAAAACTAAATAACGATTATATTATTATCATTTCTTAACTCTCCTACTCTCTTTCGTACAACCTTAACAATGCAAACAACTCAAGTAGAGGCAGTTAGAAGTAGTATACATCTTCACAGGGATTAGTTTAATAAGTCACTCTTACCTTAGTTAGAAAAAAATTATACAATATTTTAGAAATATTATTGAAATTTTAATATTGCATAAACTAAATGTATTGATATACAAAATAAAAATATAATATAAAAACTTTTAAAAAAAATAAGTACCATCATTCAAACTATAACACTCTGGCGTTTCGACTCAAATTATTTAGCTATTGACTCAAACTATAAATATCCAGACTGCTACATTATATATGTGTAAATATAGATGTATGTATATATGTGTTGATATGTACTGATGTGTTGGCAATATATATGTGTGTGTGTGTATAAGCATAAGGGTATATGTACATATGGATGTAATTACATATTATGGCATTTAGTCAATTATTCGAATCTTTCTTGAACTTTCTCTCATTTCAGTACTAAATAAATAATTCTTTGCATTAATCTTGTTGGTTTGGTTGAATTTTTTTGGTATTATATAGCTAAATTGAGGAGAGCAAATGAAAATATTAAGGTATCGAGTTAAATCAAAGGTTATGATGCCATAGTGTGGGCTATACTTTTTTAATACTGAATCCATATTCTGGAGGTTGAGATTATTTTAGAGGGATACTTATAATCTTGTGGACATATTACGTGAGACATTAGTGGATATTCTACTGATGTGATATTAGATTTGACTTGTTATTGATATGAGTATTCTGTTCCCAATGGAGCGAGTATCAGAGGATTCCAAAAATACATGCGTGTTATATTTTAAGTTACCCGACGGAATATCGAAAATATTACTTGTGTGGATTGGATGTGGTACTTGTACATTACAATTGACAAGTATCATGAGACCATAGGGCCGCTTGTCAAATTTATGAGTACTGGCACCTCGAGGATTACCCAGCTGTGGAAGGCGGATGTGTGGATGTTGGTTCACAGTGATTTATAAGATCTGATGAGATTTATATAACATCTCATATAATTGAAAGCTCTACTGTGATGGATTTGATGGAACATAAGCTAATATTGATACTTGGGTTCAGCGGAATGCAACTTGCATATCTGAGTTTTGTTAGCGTATGGCATTTGAATCATGGATACGACAAATTGATGAATCTTAGATAATTATTTGTTTATATTGTGTAATTATTTCTAATACACTATATTGTATTCTGCTATTTTATTGATGTGTTTATTTATTAGATATTTAGTTCACTCTTTCTTTTTATATGCTATAGCATAGAAAGTTATGACAGGTTAGAACAGATTAAGTTGTTATTAAAAGAATCCAAGACGAGGATGATCCGAGAAATAGAAGTTTGTGATGTGAGGCCCTAGGGTTAGTTTCATTAGTAACGATTTTATTTATAAATGTTATCGGGATTGCGTTCCTAGGATTTTAATGTTATTGACATTTATTATCTTAGACATATTTATTGTCACGAATTCGAACCAAATAGGTCAATTTAAATAATTAATTATAATTTTTAAAATTTAAAATTTAAATAAATTCAATAATAATACTAAATCTCGAAAATTCGATTGTGACAAACCAAATACATATTATCTAACAAATTAAAAATTCACACAGGACCTCATCGGACAACCTTCCGAATAAAATAATCATGACCTATTCTACAATTATCGTAAGGGAAAAAATAATCAAATCAAAAACTATAATCAAATATAATATAATATTCAAACTAATCTCAAAATATAATCATAAGTCTATGCCCGGTCAATTCCATCATTCAATCATATCAAATACCAATTTAATCCATAATGAAGTTAAAACTCACCAAATCGGATAAATAGTTGACAAATTACATTCTAACTCCAGCAATACGTTCGAACCTTTTACTCTGAATGGATAAAATAGAAAACGTGAGCTAAATGCTCAATAAATATCATATTAAATACAAGCAGTCCAATGAATTAGAGAGAAGGTCAAATCGATAAAAATCCATTCAAATGACAGAATAAATCCAAATCGCCGATAAAATAAATCCAATAAAAAATTTAACATTCGAGATCCAAAATTCAATGGTAGTCTCGTATTCAAATCAAATGTTCAAATCCAAAATAAATGTCCAAATCGAAAATAGTTTATATCGTGATGTATATATATATAGGCAAAACAAAAGTGATTCGGATTAATTCTAATAGGCAAATAACAAATTTCAAAGTCCAATCCATGTCCAAGTTCAAGTCCGAGTCTAAATTCAATACCCGATCAGCTTGTGATTTGGGACAGAATTTGATAGTCGGATGATCCAATAGCGTACGCAGAAATTGAAGCAACACCACGACAGATAGTCCAAGGGTCTAGATCAAAGAATATAATCAAAATCATTTGTACAGGACATGCCAATACCCAATTGAGGGCAAAATTAGCAAATTCAAATCGAAATCAAAGTCTAATATAAATTAATGTAAAGATACAAATTATGCATCAAATTTAAATTCCGATTATTTAAAGACTAATTTGAGAAAGGGTTACACATAATCCAGATAACCTTAGACAAAATCAAATGCAAATTAGGCCAGCATGTATGGCCACCTGTGTACTCTATATCCATGGGTAAGGTTGCTACTATTACTTGCCACCCGCGGCTTTGAATGTAATTTTTAAACTTATTAGATATATTATGACGTTCGAATATATTATAAGGTCAAATCAAATTATCCAAATAGGAATGATCATTACTCAAAACCTTTCCTGCCAACGAAAAGAAATTTTCAAATAAATCTTCCCATCGAAAACTGGTCAGAATATCTAATAATCCAAATCCAAATATAGTAACCATGACCCGACACGTGCATATGACTGCACGGCCTATACAATGTTTCATATTTATTTTCATACAAATATACTGATATAAAATATACAATATACAATAAATTTTTCATGCTTCCAAAAAAATATTAAACCTTTTAAAATCATAAAATCAGTATCAAAACCCCCCAAAACATCCAATGAATTATACATGCATATCCAGATTAAATAAATCAGATGTATAAAAATACATGTATGTTAGTAAAAATTTTAAATAGTATCCAAAATATTTCAATTGTTAAATCAGATCAAAGAGGGGGTTTACAGATACTTGCCTAGATTTCATACTTTGTAAATTTGAATAAAGAATATCCCGAAATACCCGAACAGTACCTTTTTTCTGCCAACCCGTGGTTTCTTCTCTCTCCTCCATCTCTCTCTACTTCGTACGCCTCTACCTCCCTCTTTCATCGTCGCCTTCACCGGCGACGGCTCTGACAATGGTAGTGAACAGACGGCGACCACAGCGGCAGCTCCGAACGACGGCGACGACAGCGGACTGCGGAGCATGCGAGCCGTCATTCCTCCTCTCTCCACCGCACCTCTAACACAAAATCCACCCAAAATTTTAGCCGATTTTCACACAATATATACATGAAACACAATAATCAACATCCACAAAAAGAATGAAAGGATTTACTTGCCTTGATTTTGTCGATTTTCTTTGGTAATGCCAGCAAACGGATGGTAGCCGTTTGGCTTCTGTTCGAGATCTCTCCTTCTACAAACACCGGTAGACAAAATAGAAAGTATCATCCCGAAAAAGGCTTCGTTGGCTTCTATTCCCGGCGTCGGGACCTGTGACGGTCAACCAAATTCCACTATATATGACTTCCGTCAAATTGTCATACTTACACTGTATTAAAATATACTCTGGTCAAAGGCGAACTTAAATTTTTTTTTTTATTTTTTCAGTGCGTGCACAGGATCACATAAGATTGGAGCTCTTGAGTCGGCCTGATTAAATGGGTCAGTCGAATTAGGTCAGTCAACACCTTGACCGTCTAAGAATTTTAGGTTGGTCGGCCAGATACGAAAGTTTAAAAATAAATTGAGAGGCCACTAGGAATCACAAATTTCTGGAGCCATATAATTTCAGTGGAAACTTACATTTTTCCTTCAATTTACAGATACAGCAAAAGTCATAATACAAAATCTCCAAAATAACAAAAAATACATAAAGTCGATCAAAACTTCAACATGAATCCAAATCCGTCCTGCTACCTAGCCAAACTACCTGACTCTAAACTTTCTCGTCCGACATATACTCTTGGTCATCTGAGGGTAAGAAAATAGTAAGGAGTGAGCAACATCTCAATAAGGTACCAATATAGAAAACATGAGTATACAACTTCAAAACAAAACCTAAAGGACTGGAACATGAGTTCTGGCATGCAAGAGTATAAATCATGAATTCAATACACTTTCATGGAAACCGGCTTACTTTAAGTTCGGAAGTCTTTTTCTTTATTCTTAGTCATTTTTTCTTCAAAATCTTGCGAAAAACTTCTTCATCTTTAAGGATCGAACCTTCTCAATCGTCTTCTTCAAAACCGGCTTTCTCAATCGTCTTTGAAAATCGTCTCCGAAAACCATCTCAATCGTCTCCGAAAACCTTCTCAATAGTCTCCGAAATTTCATTCGATTCCTTATCAAACTGTCTCCGAAAAATTCAGCACGACATCTTGGTCTCCGGAAAATTCAGCATGGTCTTTGAAAAATTTAACATAGCATCTTGGTATCCGAAATCCATTTTTGTCTCCGGGAATCAACATGGTCTTCGGAAATCAGCTTCTCCAACATCCATTGTCTCTGAAATTCATTTTCATCTCTAGACTTTAATTTATATCCGGAAAGGTCTCTGACAAATATTCATGAAATCGTCTCCAAAAAGGTCTCCGGAAGTTCATTCATGGTCTCCGGAAGTTTAGTTATTCAAGCCGGTCAAATAGTCACTCATTCAAATCAGCCATCACCCTCTTATAAATACCAGGCCATTTCCTCAAAAGCAGCCTGGTAAATTGCCTCACAAAAGCAGCTCGGCAATTGCTTCCTCAAAAGCTGGGCTCTTTGCCATCTTATCCAGTCAACTCGTTGATCGGATATTTGGCAACTGGGCGTTCAGCCTCAAAACGTAGCCAGCAAATTTGGGTGGCCAGCCTTCCTCATATAACGAGTTGAACGGATATTTGGCAACCGGGCATTCAACCATAAAGACGCATACCGGTTATTTCGCTGCTGGAGCAATGGCTCCCCCTTACGGCTGCAATGGCGTCTCAACATCCCATCGGTGCAGCTCAATGTCCTGCAGCGTGGCTCGGCATCCCACTGGCGCGGCTCAATGTCCTGCGGCGCGGCTCAACATTGCTAACAGGGCCCAACTTTTCACAGCCGTAACTGTAATGCTATGAATATTTAGAATATATTATAAAATTAAGTTTAATAATTTTTAATCATTCTTGGGTTTAAAATTAGTATATTTTAACTGATACATGTACTTAAGGAGTTAGAATAATTGGATCAAGAGGCTTAGGAATAAATATTTAGGCCATTAAAATAAATTTAGATTAATTAGTGAATTAATTACAAATTAATTTAACTAAATTCGGATCATATTGGTGGGCCTTAGTGTGTTAAAATAGTGGAATTGAGATATTAACATATACAATAATAATAATAATAATAATAATAATAATGGACATGAATAATGGGAGAAAGAAAAGAAAAAGGAAGAGAAGGAAAAGAAAAAGAAAGAAAGAAGAAAAAAAGGAAAAGGAAAAGAGAGGAAAGGAAAGAGAAGGAGAAGGAAAGAGAGGAAAGAAGGAAAGAGGAAGAAGGAAAGAGGGAAGAAAGAAGGCACGCGTATGGAGCAGCGAAGGAGGAAGGTTTTGAAGGAAACCCTAACCGGCTTTCTCACCTTTTAAGGCAGCATTAGGGTTAGGGAGGAGGGAGGACGAAGGAGAGAACGCCCTGCCATTGCCGCCGTCACCGGAAAGTGAAGAGAGGATTGAGGCAAGTAAAATTCTCCATCACAAAATTAATCTTTCATTTATTCTTGTTAATACCCAATCCTTTGATTTCATAACCGATTTGGTGGGTAATGGGTGAAATCGAGGGTCCAGAGTCGTGGGAAAACCGAACACAGAGCTTCGGCTCGGTGAGGATTCGACCGGATTTTTTGAATCAATGATATATTAGGGCTTTGCAAATTGTCTAATTAAACCATGAAGTATCAATTTTGCTTGCTTTTCTCCCCAATTTTTGGGATTTTGGCCATCACCGTGGAAACAGAGTATCGTGCTCTATTTCCTGTTCTTCAGCCAGATTTAATGACCCGTGGCGGTGAGAGGGCTTCAACGCTTCGTGTTGCTAGTAAATCTTCTCCTCTCATCCCTTGATGTTAATTATTTGCTTGCCTTGAATGATTTTGTGCCAATCGTCCCTGATTTTGTAGTAAAGTGAGAAATTTGAGAAAATAAGGCCTTGGTTGGTCCTACTGCTGCTGGGTGTGTGCGTGAGTGCAGCCGTGCGTGGGCAGCGTGGTGAGTGCGTAGCCGTGCGGGCATCACCGTGTAAGTGTGTGGCCATGCGTGTGTGCCGCTGTGTGTGCGCGTGGCTTGAGTGTGTGTGTGTGTATCTCACTGTGCGCCAGTAGTGAAGTGGGTGCTAGAGAGGAAGGCGCGGTGTGAGTCGGCAGTGAAGGAGGTGATGCTACTGCCGTCGCCGAGCTGGAAGCCGACAGTGAAGGAAGGGAGGCCGCCGCCGAGTAAAGCTGGGTATAAATACGGGTATATATGTGTGTAGATAATGGTTTAAATAAAAGAGTATGGCATATATATATATATAAATATATATATGTGTGTGTAGATAATGGTTTAAATAAGAGAGTATCGCATATATATATATATATATATATATATATATATATATATAGTAATTGTTATTTTTAGTGAGAAGGGTATGGCTGTGTATCTATATATATAATTGTATTTATAATTATGCATGGATATATTTAGGAAGTGGATATAATTATATATGAGATGGTATATAATTATATTGATGTATATGGATGGTAGGAAATGTTTATGTGAAATTATACATACGTGGGTTGGTATATTTATATGTGGTTGTGGCAAAATATATCTATATAAATTTATGTTTGCGAATGAGATAATAATAGCTGGTTAAGTGATTATTCTGGTATCTCATTGGTAAATTTTGTAAATTATCATTCACGTTAATCTTGTTTGCATGCGTACATTTTCTTGGCACTCTATGGATAAGTAAATGAGAGTGTACGAAGACTTTACGGTAACCAGGCGTATGAGAGTCTGTGGGACCGTAGAGTAGTCTATACTTTTTCAATACCGATTCCATTCCGAAGATTGAGGTCGTTGTTATTGAGGAGAGATACTTATAACCTAATGACCATCATAGAGGATGATATCTGGGATATCATTTGGCGAGGGGTATCACGAGTGGTATTAAGATACTACAGATGCACAAATTTCTCCTGCTGAGGTACAGCCTCTGGAAGGACTGTAGGGGTAGTTGGATACCATGGATAATTTCGTTGTACTTACCCAACTGTTGGGGGCGTAAATACGAGACATTTGGTTCACTATGGTAGAATAAGATCCATGGAGATTTTTGACCATTCACGCGGTTGTGACCTCGTATTAAACTAATGATTGGATTCAGTGGAATCCATGTTACCTTCTAGATATCCAGTTGTTCATTTGGCTTTGGGGTCATGGACCCGACATGTTATTGAATCTCGGACAGTTGTTGATATATTGCTTGCTAATATTAATTTTATTGTTCGGGATGCTTAATTGCACTCTTATATTGTTGTTTATTTTTACTTATTGGGTATTCGGCTCACTCTTATATTTTATTGGCTCCAGAGTAGATAGGTTGATATCGGGATAAAAGAAATCGTATATTATTGTGTAGACTTCAAGTAAATGTGATCTCAGATATTGAAACTTTTAGGAGAAAAATTTAAGATTTTGTTGGTTCGGTTACTATTCGACTTTTAGATTTTCTTTATGATGATTGATATTTTAGACGTTTATGTCATTTATTGAAATTATTTGTTATTATTATGGATATTTATGTAATAATATACTTATGATGAGTATTAGTGATGTCTTAAATGATATTATTGAGTTCATTAAAGTTGTTGAATGACGTGTGATTGATAATTTTTGGATAATTTGAGATTTTTCATCGTGACGGTACGGGTCGGGTTCGGGGATTCGAGCTCGGGTCATTACAGTAACGGCTCATCCATTTTTGCTAGTCAACAGGTGTTGACTGGACAAATCTCCTTACACATTTTAGCCGGTCAAATGTGCGTTAACCGGTCATTCGTCCTTACCATTATACCAGTCATTCCTCTCACAAACATACCGGTTTCTTCTCCTTACAGCAGATCAATATTTTCCCATCTCAGCCGGTCAACTGGTGTTGACCGGGCATTTTTGGCGACCAGGTATTTTTGCCTCAAGATGCGTTCCGGCTATTTTCTATCTATAAGCATACCGGACAATTTGTCCAATTAACCGGTCAACGTGCTCGTCGGTCCCCTTTACATATCAGCCGGTCAACGCATGTTGATCGGATATCTTTTCCTCCAATTTTCTACCGGTTACCAACTCTTTATCCAGCCATTTTCGCACAGGTTTTCGGGCATTATTTCTTTTGTCCTCGGCCATTAATATTGTTGGCCGTCATCGGTAAAATTGCAGTCTACCTCCATATTATCATATTTTGAAAATCCGAAACCTCACTATTTATTTTTTTCACATCATGAAAATCGGTATCTTACATACCCTAAATTTAATTATATTAACTTAATAATTTGGATTTACTATGTTTTAGAATTTGGGTTGTTACAGAACCTCCAGCACCGACGGCGGCGGTAGCCTGCACCGATTTTCCTCTCTCTCCTTTCTTGTTCCCTCTTTTCCTTCTCTTTCCTCGAAATCCTTTGCGATTTCTGTTTTCCATTTCTTTTTTTATTTTTGTTTTTCTTTTTTTTTTCGTTTTTCGTTTTACATTATTATTATTATTATTATTATTATTATTATTATATTTTCTATTTTAATTTTCTTTTATTTTAAAATTCAAATTGATCTTCGGGCAATAGTATAAACACACATTGGGTGCCAATCCAATTAATCCAAATATTTTTTTAAATTTATAATATTTAATTAATTTTCATCACGTCTAAATTACCTAAAATAACAATTAATATTAAATTAATCCAAATAAAAATTCGGGATATTAAATTTACTATTAGTATCATAATTATTATACTTTGTTTAATGATACATTTATAATGATTCTTATTATATCAATTTTCACATGGTCGATTCGGGCCAAATCGGGCCAATTAGATCCGGGGCATCACACAAATCCTATTTTTTATAGTGACATAATTTTAAACTAACGGTACGTTTGGTTGTTGGAATAGAATAATGTGGGAATAGAATAGTTATTACAATAAATAGAAAAGGATGGGAATAGAGTTGGAATTGTTATTCTTATATTTGGTTGTTGGAATAGAATAATGTGGGAATTAGAATTTTATTATTTGATTTGTAAAATAGTATGAGGAATAAGGTGGGAATAATAATAGTAATAATAATAATAATAATAATAATAATAATAGTAATAATAATAATAATAAAATGAAATAATAATAATAATATGTAATAATAATACCTAATAATAATAATAATAATAATACCTAACAATAATAATAATAATATAAAATAATAATAATAATAATAATAAAATAATAAAAATATTTGAAAATTGTTATTCCCACATGTATTATTATTATTATTATTATTAGGTATTATTATTATTATTTTATTTTATTATTATTATGTGTGAAAATAATAATTTTCAGAGAATAACAATTCACGTCCTACCACTAACCAAACAGGAAAATTCCTATTCCTGCAGAAATAAAAATTCTATTCCCCTCAATTCCTACAACCAAACATGATTTAAATATTACACCAATTCATTATGTGTAGATTATAAAATTTTACTAATGTAGAGTCAATTTCAATCGAAATTATGAGTACCACTATATAGGTTCCAAATTTAAGTGGTAGTTTTAAGGCCCTTTGCTATTATTTTTGTAATATATTTTTTAAAAAGATGTTACAATATAAAAATAAACATATTATAAATAAAATCAAAAATAAAACTTTAATCATATTTCTCATTTTTTAAAAAATTAAATCACGACTTTTAAAATTTTTAATATAACAACTAGAGTTGCATTAGAGAAATTCTCCGCTACTTGTACAAAGGAGCCGTCCGATCCGCACGACGCCACAGCCATCCTCACCAGCGCTCCAACATCCAATCTCTCTCACACTGTTCTGGTTTTAATATTGTCTAAGGCCGTATTTTATCAAGTTTTAAAGATTTTATTATAATTAATGTATATTTATTATTGATATTAAATACAAAAGCATTTTTGTTTAGAGTCCCGTAATATATTGTTATGAATATTAGTTAATAAATAGTAGCATATCTTATTTTAATTGATATGTAGTTTTATTCTTACCTTCTAAAAAAATATATAAAATTGAGATTTTAAGAACTGATGGGCAGTGATACCTAAGACCCAGATAAAAAGTCTGAAAATCAAGCTCACGTCCTAAGAGACCCACAAGGCTGATTTGGTCCGAGAGACTAAATTGGCCCGAGGACTTGGACTCTCGTTCCAAGAGGCCGACGAGGCTGATTTGGCCCAAAAGGCTAAATTAGTTCAAGAGGCTCGAGGATTAGGTCCATGTCCCGAGCGGCCTAAGGAGCCGATTTGGTCCGAGATGCTAAAATGATCTTAGAGGCCCGAGGACTTAGGTCATCGTCCCAATAGACCCAAAGAGTTGAATCAAATCGAGAGACTGACTTAGTTTGGGAGGCTTGAGGACTCCGTAAGAGACCAAAGTCTCCAATAAAGACCCTAGGGCATGGCACTGAGGATATGGCTCTGAAAGCCCGAAAACTTGTTGCTGACCAAGCCCTCAGCTGAAACTCAAAAAATTTGCACCAAGCTCCTGCGAACTTGATAAAGGGTAAGAGCCTTTATCAAGGATGATGACTCTGAGAAATCTCCAACGGTATGAGATCAGAAAAGAAAACTCAGGACGACTGAGGATGCCAGCTTAGAAGGTTGACTTTCGCAAAGTCACGTACAATCTATGCAACATGCAATCTTCACTGGGAATGATGACTTATAGAAGCACGACAATCACTATAAAAGTGATGTCTTATGAAGCAAGCCTGCACACACGCAACGTCTCTGACACGACAGAATGGATTTTACAGAGTTGGTAGTAAGCTCTCCTACACACGCAAGTCCTTTACAGGGTAGGTGGAAGCCGTCAAATATAAATATACATACCAAACTCCAAAGGAAAGGAGGATACGCTGTAAACAATATTCACAAAAGAGAGCAAAAAAAGAGAGAAGAGCAAGATGCCCTTTACTTCCTGATCTTGCTGCTTTCTATAAACTCAGTTTTTTATACCAAAACAACAATAGTGAAATCCTTCTCGGACCTAGAGTCTTCTGATTTTTCCTTCTAATTTAAGAGAGGATTTTCACGAAAAATACGGTGTTATTGCTCTCTGTTTCACTCTCTCAATCCCTCATCCGTACACGTTTGGATCTCCGTTCGAACGACGATCAGGATTCAAGAACGCAACATTGGCACCGTCTGAGCGAACTGACTAAAAGTTAAGTTAACACGCTTTCCAGAAATTTAAAAATAGTGAACACAAGAATACAAGCCAGTATCCCAATTAGAGAAGCCGTCTCTTGTGACAACGACCCTACTGCGTGCATCAAGATAAAGGATCATCCTGATCCGTACGTACGGGCATTGGCGATGAGGATGGACATGTCCAAAGCCATCCAGACCCTTTGCACGAAAACGGACGAGCGACTAAAGGGAGCGTCATCCAAGACCTTTCAGACTAGAATGTCCCAGAGAAAGGGTAAGGGGAAGAAGAACCCCACGAAGCAAGCTAGTCAGTATGAGGACCCAAGGATATAAGTTGCCTAGAGTAGTAAAGTCCCACAGCGACTTGAAGTTCGCTTGAGTTTTCAGATCCATGAGGAGAGAACAGAGAGGCGAAATTCACAATCTATACGTGACAACCAGGAGCACGCCATTCTGGAGGCGGCTTCTCGTGACGAAGTCCCTCCAAGGCTTAGGAGCCTTTTAGAGCCGCAAGCCACTTAGGACCCTTGCGAGTTGAGGAACTACCTCAATGAAAAGAAGATGACGGCTCCATCCCATGTGGAGGAGAAGTTCGAGAAGGTCTGGCAATGAGTTTTTGATGAAGACAATGGAGGAGGAGTTGACCTATGCCAATCTCCATTTATAATAGAGATTAGGACGAGACCACTTCCCACAAAGTTTAAGATGCCAAATCTCGATGTGTACGATGGAAGCACTGATTCCATGGGTCATTTCGATCACTCTCGTGAGTATCTAAGCCTCCAAGGTTTGGACGAGATGACCATGTGTCAATACTTTCCATTAACACTCAAAGAAGACGTGAGGATATGGCTCTATGGACTACTAGCAAATTCTATTCAGTTATTCAACGAGTTGACAGCTAATTTTCTCTCACAGTTTGCCTCTAGCAAGAGGATGGATAAGCAGCCCTGGCACCTTACCCGTGTGAAGCAAGGAGCCAGGGAGAGTTTGAGGGCATTTTTGGCCCGTTTCATTATAGAGGCTAGACAAATCCTAAAACTGACAGACGGGGTGAAGTTGAACGCCTTCTTATCTGCACCGGAGGGAGGAGTTTTCTTCAAACACTTCATCCACAAAGGACCTCAGACCTTCGCAGAGGCAGATGCCGTCACACGAGCATACATAGCGGTTGAAGAAGCCAATGAAGCCAAAAAGTCAAAACAGGACGAGAATTTCCACTTGAGGACGTTGGAAGGGAAGAGGAAAGGTGGGGACCATCGAGGTCCCTAAAGAATATAGAAGCAGTATAAGTCTGAGTAGGTCATTCGAGGAGAGCACAGGCCTGTAAACCTAACTCCCCTGAACGACACCCGTACCAATATCTTGATGTAAATTCGGGATGATAAATTTTTAAAGTGGCCCAAGGCACTCAATAATCCAGACGGTGGTGACCAGTTGAAATACTATTATTACTATCGCAGTGGAGATCACAGTACGGAAGACCGCAGTACACTGTAGAAGGAGATCGAGGAGATGATAAGGAGATGACACCTCAACCGTTTTCTGCAAAGACCCGGACAAGCTTCCAGAACAACAGGTGACGTTGAGGTCAACCAGCCAATGAACCGAGTGGTCGTGGAAGTTGTGAACATTATATCAATTCACCCGACCCGAGAAGACGCAAGAGAGATCTCTGCAGCGAAGAAGCCAATGGTACGAATTAGGGATGAAGTCATTAGTTTTAGCAATGAAAATATGACTAATGTAACTTTCCCGTATTATGACCGTTTGGTTGTAAATGCACTCATTTTGGATGGAGCCAATGACTACCACATGAAACGAGTTTTTTGTTGATAATGAAAGTTCGAGAAATTTACTTTATCTTAATTTTTATTTTAAATTGAGACTTAAGAGAAGTCAAATGAGAGCAACAGAAAGACCACTCTAAGGACTGGATAACGAGCCAGTGCCGGTTCAGGGTGTCATCTAACTAGAAGTCACTCTAGGAATGTATTCGAGGATTGTATCTAAGGTTCTCACTTTTTTAGTTGTGGACCTTTTATCAGTCTACAATACTATCCTCAGACGTCCTTGTCTGACTGCCTTCGGTGCTATCACTTCCATCCCGCATCCGAAGATGAAGTTTTTAACTCCATTTGAAATTGGGGAGGTCCTCGGTGACCAAACTGTCGGACAGATATGCTACCTGTCGCAAGTCACATAGACGCCACTTCCCCAACCTATGGAATTGGGGACGTCCTTGTCTAACTACCTTCAATACTGTTATTTTTATCCCGCATTTGAAGATAAAGTTTTTGACTCCATTTGGAATTGGGGAGGTCCTCGGTGACCAAATTGCCAGAAAGACATACTACCTGTCGCAAGTCACACAGACGCCACTTTCCCAACCTATGGAAGACCTTGACCTACGAGATGAAGCAATGTTACAACAAATCCAATTTAGAGAGCCAACAGTTCGAGTCCCACTGGATCTCAGTGATCCTGAAAGGTACATCCAGATAGAAAACTCTCTACCTCAGTCCTTTAGAGATCAGCTTATTAGTTTCCTCTGAAAGAATTTGGAGTTTTTGCCTGGGTACCAAATGGCATGCCAGGGATACCAACTGAAGTGATACTCAATAAACTTGGCCTAAATCCCCGTCACAGACCCGCTCGGCAAAAAACGCATAAATTATTCGGTTGAGAAACTGGTTGCCATCCGTGAAGAAGTGAAGAAGCTTCTTGACGCTGGATTCATCCGAAAAGTACAATATCTAAATTGGCTGTCCAATGTAGTCATGATTAGGAAGAATAATAAAAAATAGAGGATGTGTGTTGGCTTTACGGATGTCAACAAGGCATGTCCGAAAGATAGCTTCCCACTACCCAGAATCGACCAGCTCATAGACTCGACGTCCAGCCATGAATTCTTAAATTTCATAGATGTATACTCGGGTTACAACCAAATAAGGATAAGCCTCGAAGATGAGAAGCACACATCATTCATGATGGACCAAGGAACATATTGCTATAAAGTCATACCCTTTGGTCTCAAGAATGCTGGTATGACTTATCAGCAACTCGTGAATAAAATGTTCTAGGACCAGATCGGAAGGAATGTGGAGGTTTACATGAACGAGATGCTCATCAAAAGCAAAATAACATACCAACACATCCAAGATCTAGACGAGATCTTCAATGTTGTAAGAGCCCACCAGATGAAACTCAATCCGTCCAAGTGTACATTCGGAGTGACATCTGAAAAGTTCTTAGGCTACATTGTTTCACACCGAGGGATTGAGGTGAATTCAGAGAAGATCAATGCCATTCTTGATATGAAGTCCCCTCAGACTGTGAAGAAGGTCCAAAAAATAACTGGCAGAATAGCAGCTCTCTCTTGCTTCTTGGCCAAATCGGCCGATAAGTACTTACCGTTTTTCAAAGCTCTGAGAGGGACGAAGACTAATGGCTTCTAGTGGACCAATGACCTTGAGAAGGCGTTGTGAGGACTCAAAGAATATCTTTCGAACCCTCCTCTCTTAGCTTCTCCACAGTCAGGCGAGGAGCTATACTTGTATCTCACTGTGTCCACAGCCTATATATTACGTGAGCAAAATCCTAACTGATGCAGAGACCAGGTACCCCCACACAGAAAAGATAACTTTGGGCTTGTGTATTCCGTTCAAAAACTGAGGCTATACTTCCAAGTGCACAAAGTAGTAGTCCTGACCGATCAGGTCCTTGAAAGTAATTCTGAGAAGCCCAAGATGTTAGGATGACTGGTCAAGTGGGCCATTGAGTTGGAAGAGTTCAACATAGAATTTTGCCGGAGGCCAACCTTGAAAGGTTAGGCCTTGGCGGATTTCATCGTCCAAATGGTGGCCCCAACTCTAGTCGCCTCAGACTACTGTGATTTAGGTGAGCCTAATGACGCACCAACATGAACACTGCATGTGGACGACTCTTTAATGAAGGATGGCTGTGGCACCGGCGTTGTGCTGAGAACATCTAAGGGGTCGGAGATAAAATATTCAATGATTCGTGGATTTTCGGTATCCAACTACGCCGCAAAGTACGAAACATTGCTAGTAGGGCTCCGATTGGCTAAAGAATGTTCGGCAAAAACTTGGTTGTATACAGCGACTTCGAGTTGGTTGTCAACCAAGTCCACGGACTTTTTGAGGTTAACAACCCACAACTCTTCAGGTACCTTACGAAAGTCCAAAGCTTGACCTTGAACTTTGAGAAGGTGAAAATGGTCCACATCCTTAGAGAAGAAAACGGGAAGGCCGACTTGCAGATAAGGGCAACAGCGTCCGGAGACCAAAGTAATACACCCGAGGGATGCGCAAAGTCCTTGAGAAGCCAAGCATAGAAAATCCCAAGCCAGAGGTGATGCAGGTCTCAAGTGCCAATGACTAGATGACTCCTATTTACCAGTACTTGTTCGACGGGATATTACCTAAGAATGCGGAGGAGGCCAAGAAGGTGAAGAAGATTGTAATATCTTGAATATTTTTATTTGATTTAATTGGGTTTATTTATTTATTTTTGGGTAATTTGGGTGTGATAAAAATTAATTTAATATTATAAAAATTTTGGAGAATATTTGGAGTGGTTGGGCCGGCGTCTAGGGTGCGCCCGTTTAATCGCCCGAGTATCGATTTGAATTTTGGGATTAAAAGAAAACGATATATATATAATAATAATAATAACAATAATAATAACAATATAACAAAGAAGCAGAACGCAGAGAATGAGAGAAGCAATCGGGGAGAGAGAGACGGTGTGAAGGTTAGGGTTTTGCCATGACGGTGGCGCGGTGGTGGGCTTGGCCGGCGGCGTGCTGTGGCCGACGGTGGTTGTCAGGCGACAGCAGCACGCGGGCAAGGCGGCGATGGACGCGGGTGAGGCGGCTGTGCGCACGGTGGCCAGCGCGAGAAGAGAGACAGCGCGAAGGAGAAGAGGAGAAAATGGAGGCCTTCGGGCTCGATTTCGAGCTCGAGCTAGTTGGAGAAATGGTAGGTCGGGTTGAGACAAGTGCATCTATAATCTTCTCTTCCATTCTTGTTAATTTTTGTTTGATCTCTTTCGAGTATTATTATCCCGATACCCTACCCATATATGTATATGTGATACACATAGCCTAATTATATATATACGTGAATACTATGTCCAATTGCTAATTTGCGTCCAATTTTCGCGACCCGAAAACTCCAACCCATGCGCACGTGCACTGTTCACCCACGTTTGGGTAGTTTTAACCTCCGATTTTTGGAATTTTTACATAAATTAAGACTAAGATATCATTACCCATATCCCATGTAACTTAATTTATCGATTGGATTCCCTATTTGGAAGTTTATTGTGAATTTCCATTCGCGAAACTCTAAACCCATGTCCGGACCTCGTTTGAGGCATATGTTGAAATTGATGCATAAATTGACTTGAAAATATGTTAGATTACCCATTGGATGGCTGAAATTCCGTGAATTAACCGATATACGAGTTCGTGCACAGTTCACGTCACTATTTACCGAGCCCTTTGATGAATTTTGCATATTTTTTGTGTATTTAATTGTTAATTAAGTTGCATATATAATTGCATACGTTTAATTGCTTAACCTGAAAAATGTATTCGTTAACCAATTGTAAAGATGATCGTTAATCAATTATAAAGATAATAATTAATCGAAAGCCCTAAAGCCGAATTGGGTTCTCGGTGATAAGAATTTCCTACTTTTATTATATTCGTATATGCAAATTGAATCATGAAAGGGCTTCAATCCGAATAAAAGATGATAATTGTATAAGTATGTGGAAGGAAACCCACAATTGAATATGTGATTGAATCGATCTCCCGATTGATGATCTTGTGAATGGACTATCCGAATGAAAGATAATGATCGTATATGTGATTGGAGGAAAGTCCACAATGTGATGTGTGAACGATTGATTCTCCTGGATGGAGATATTGTGAAATGAATTGTGATGAAACTTCCCTCAATGAATAAGAACCCATGAAACTAGGACCATGGATTATGTTACGATGGCTAATATCCTTTGGCATAACATGGGTATCACAGTGGAGACTCAAAGATTACACTGGCTGCGTATCTTGGCCACTTATTGAAGCGGGTGATACTCTTAACAAGCCTTAGGATATTACTGTGGAAGGACGATGACTGCTTCTCGACCGCAGGAGGTAAGGGTAGCGTTTTATCGGCCCTGTATGTCCGGGTTATAGGCATACCGCTATGTCACGTGGTGTTCGGCCTTTTATAGACGGTTCATTATTGGACATTGATTACGTCGTTTGACCTTAGATCATGTCGGATGTCATGATCCTTCCTCGTCCTCCTACACCTTTAGTTAGTAAGGCTTACTGATTTTGGTTTGCAAATATGAGTAATAATATAGAATTTATATTTCAAAGAAAAGAAGAACAAACATGAGAAATCAATTGCATTCCAATGCACGTTAGATCATGTTTATATTTGCGTATCCACATTGTGATTATATGTCTCTCTTGCTTTATTTCGCCTATATTATCTATCGTCTTTGATTATGATGCACTTGCTGGGCTTTTTAAGCTCACCCTTACTTCTCCTTATCTCCGGTTTAGCACAGTATGTTTAACCCAATGAGATAAAAAAGAGATTGGATATGGACTAAGCTTTGCATCTGAAAGACCATATCGAAGACCTATATTGGTAGTTTTATACATTTTACGGATAATTGTATGCATCTCAATTGGACTTATTTATGTATACTGCATGAAAAGACTAATGATTAGATAGTTTATTTTCCACTATCATTTGGATTATTCATGCTTCTACAGGATATTGTGGTTTGTACAGGTACCTAGTGACATCTCTCATTAGCCAATGTCGTGTATAGATACACAACGTTGGGGCCACATCTAAGTAGTGACGATTCGGATCCTGTATAGTTGTGTACCGATATTTGTGTGTTGTTGTATTTTGTCGGAGGTTGGGAATACTCTATGGATGTATTATGTGTTGTACAGGTAATTGTACATGTTTTTGTATCAACTCGACAGCCGTATTGCAGAGAAAATTCTGACAGATTTTTGGCAAAAAATATGATCAGTCATAATTGGTATCAGAGAAAAAGAGATGTCTTAAATTTGATTTGAATCGTATGCAAAAGTTTAGGATAAATTAAGATTGATTGGAGAAGTAGACGTAAGCATAGGACAATTAAGTTAGATTGGATAGTTCTAGTTGTCTTGATTTTGCTAGCTTAGGTTTGAACCAAGTTAGAGTTAAAAAAACGAGTTCGGTCGTCTAGCTTATAAGGTCCTAATTAGTATCTGAAGCGCAACCTAACCCGTATTACATTGCTTTCGGATAGGGTATATGTAACTGCGATGGCTCTGAGATAAGGGTTTACCCATGATAGTAATCGACTATGAGGTCGGGAGGAGTTGTAGGGAGGTATCTTGAGGTTTTAATTAGATTAGTGCCAACCCAGTGTTCGAATTGATCGGTGTTGATACGAGGCCTTGGTTAAGTGGTTTTGGTTCAAAGTTTAGACTTAATTGGCCTTGAATTGAGGTCCTCGGAGTAGTAATTTGTTAAGGAGTCATTCATTGATGTATTAAGTATGATGGATGAGGTGGGAGTGATGGGTTGAGGTTAGAATAACTATGAGTTAATTTTGAGGTTAACGAATCCTAGGATATTGATTTATAATCGAATTGATTTAAGGATGCTTAAAGTGTCTGAGCTTTTGGGTAGTTCAGAGCCTATAAAAGATGGAATATGGATCCTAAGAATTAAGATAATGTTGAGGTCATTCATTGTTCAGAGAAGGATAGGGGTCATATAGCCCACATAAGGTAGAAGGTGAAGTCGGCCTCAGGTGATTGACGTGAAAGGATTATGGGTCTCGAGGATGAGAGATATCATAGGAATTGTTATGAATGCTTTATGGATGAGTTTCTTATTTTGATGGGACTTTTGGGAGTATGCTTAAAGTGTGGATAGTTTGACCGCATGAATAGGAATTGTCCTTATTCCATGGGTCGGATAGTTAAGGAGCCTAGTACTTTGGATTGAGGCTTCACGGTGATGGAACGAAATATATAAGTGTCGCCCATCATGGCAGGAGGTAAAGTTCCCAGATCTTGATACTTCGACATCGACTGAGTAAACCCTTATCTCTGTGTGGAACCAATGAGATATCGACTGAGTCTTTTGCCGTGAGATGCTTAGTGCTTTTAGGATGACCTTGTCGATGAATTCTTAGAGTCGATAAGGTGTAAGGACCCTATTTGAGGATTGTGCCATGGATTGTGAAAGACAGTTAGCCATGTGCTCAATTACAAAGGGGATGTAAGTTTTGGGTGAAGTGAAATGTTGAGCATGTGGTTACTCCAATAGTAGGAATGCGATTCTTCTGCGAAAGTTCTAGAATTATGTACATCTCTTATCTTGTATGAGTGGTTACCTTTATTTAAGAGGGTGTAAAAGCCTATAATCAGTATTACCCAACCCATAGTTTGAGGTTGGACATTGGGTTCTAGCTTTGAAAATCGATAGGCGTCTCTTGTCGAACTAGCCATGTTTAAATGATCCTAAAAGGGGTAGGAGGTCGTCTCATAGGAAGAGATGGCCATGTGGCCGTGCAAACGGGTTAATCGGCTTAAGGATTGAAAAGAGAATTTCGGTGCCCTTCAAGAACGGTGAGCAGTATTGCTAAAATATGGTGCCAGGAATTTTTAGTTGGAATATGTCTTGATGCTCCGCAGGAGGTGTTTCAGGATGAATTTCAAGTGACTTTTGATATCTAAGTAAATGGAGTGCTCGCCTTTAGTTTCCAGGACGGAGAACTACCTCTTATGTATGAGGCCAAGGAACTATGAGATGAGAAGCCCTCACTGTTTCGGTTTCGAGGGCGATAGGGCAGTAAGAATTATGATATTGTTGAATAATTGTTGAATCGGCAGTCTAGGATAACCTATTTATTGTGGTTTGGATGATACACGGGGATAAGATTGGTTGGCTCGCCGGTATGCCGATGGGATGATGAGTTAAATAAAGTATTCAAGTTCAAAATTTCGGGTGATTGCTTCAGTCGCGTTGCCTAGTTTGATTATAGTCTAAGGATTATAGGCCTTACCTGAATCGTATAAATGTCCTTAAAATATCCTTAGGTTTATAATTGCAAGGTAACCTAGGAGTCTGATCTAAATTAATAGGTATGAGTTGTAAGAGGATTCTCAATATCCCGTTAGATAGTTAATCAGAGTAGTGCAGCAGGGCCGTGTAGTCCGATGGTCTATAGATTGCAGGATAGGATTAATGTTCCATGTGAATGATCATTCTCGAGGTTTAGGATAAATCGAAGTAAAAGTCGATTAGCCATTTGAAGATTTATGATAGGCCTGTTTGGAATTTTGATTTGCCTTCAAAGTTGATGGATTTTCATAGAGTCTCCCATGTATAGATGATTAAGGAAGTAAGCACGTAATTGGGTTTAGCCATTATCGGAGATTAGGAATTGTCTTATAATAAGGTTTCAATCTCGATTTTAGATAAAAGATATTAGACGTTGAGGATCAGGATGATTTGAATGATTAAGGTTCGCTAGAAATAATCGTCTCTCTAAGAAAATGATTCGGGAGTTCGGAGGCGAAATCTGAAAGGACTATTCCCTATTCTTAAGTTTTGAGATCTGTTAAATTTGAAGACAAAATTTTTATAAGTGGGAGAGAATGTAATATTTTGAATATTTTTATTCGATTTAATTGAATTTATTTATTTATTTTTGAATAATTTAGATATGATAAAAATTAATTTAATGTTATAAAAATTTTGGATAATATTTGAGTTGTTGGGCCGGCGCCAAGGGTGTGCCGTCGCCAAGGGTGTGCCGTTTGATTGCCCGAGTATTGATTTAAATTTTGGGATTAAAAGAAAACGATATATATATAATAATAATAATAATAATAATAATAATAATAATAATAATAATAATATAACAAAGAAGCTGAAGATAGAGAACAAGAGAAGCAATCGGGGAGAGAGAGAGGGCGTAAGGGTTAGGGTTTTGCCACGACGGTGGCGTGGTGGTGAGCTTGGCTGGCGGCGTGCGGTGATCGGCGGTGGCTGTCAGGTGATAGCAGCACACGGGCAAGGTGACAGTGACCACAAGTGAGGCGGCAGGGTGCGCGGAGGCCGGCGCGAGGGGAGAGATTGTGCGAAGGAGAAGAGGAGAAAATGGAGACCTTCAGGTCCAATTCCAAGCACAAGCTAGTTGGAGAAATGGTAGATTTGGTCGAGACAAGTGCATCTATACCCTTCTCTTCCATTCTTGTTAATTTTCGTTCGATTTTCTTCGGGTATTATTATCCCAATACCCGACCCATGGACGTGTATGTGATTCCCATAGCCTAATTATGTATATACGTGAATACCATGTCCTATTGCTTAATTTTCGTCCGATTTCTGCAACTCGAAAACTCCAACCCATGCTCACATGCACTGTTCACCGGCATCCAGGTAGTTTTGGCCTCTGATTTTGGGGCTTTTGCATAAATTGAGATTAGGATATCATTACCAATATTCCATGTAAGTTAATTTACCAATTGGATTCCCGATTTGGAAGTTTATTGTGAATTTTCGTTCGCGAAACCCTAAACCCACGCCTAGACCTCGTTTGAGGACGTATTTTGAAATTGATACATAAATTGACTTGAGATTATATTTACCCATGTCTTGAATTTGTTAGATTACCCATTGGATGGCCGAAATTCTATGAATTAATCGATATACGTGTTCGTGCACTGTTCACCGAGCCCTTTGATGAATTTTGCATAATTTTCACGTGTTTAATTGTTAATTAAGTTACATATATAACTGCATATGTTTAATTGCTTATCCCGAAAAATGTATTCGTTAACTAATTGTAAAGATAATCGTTAATCGGAAACCCTAAAGCCGAATTGGGCTCTCGGTGATAAGAATTTCTTACGTTTATTATATTCATATATGCAAATTGAATCATCAAAGGTCTTCAATCCAAATGAAAGATGATAATTGTATAAGTATGTGGAAGGAAACCCACAATTGAATATGTGATTGAATCGATCTCCTGGTTGGAGATCCTGTGAATAAACTATCCGAATGAAAGATAATAATTGTATATGTGATCAGAGGGAAGTCCACAATGTGATGTGTGAACGATTGATTCTCCTGGATGGAGATATTGTGAAATAAATTATGGTGGACCTTCCCTTAAATGAATAAGAACCCATGAAACTAGGACCATGGATTATGTTACGATGGGTAATATCCCTTGACATGACATAGGTATCACAGTGGAGACTCAAGGATTACACTGGCTGTGTAGCTTGGCCGCTTATTAAATTGGGTGATACTCTTGGCAAGCCTTAGGATATTACTGTGGAAGGATGATGACTGCCTTTGGACCACGGGAGGTAAGGGTAGCATTTTATCGGCCCTGTATGACCGGGTTATAGGCATACCACTATGTCACGTGGTGTTCGGCCTTTTATTGGCGGTTCGTTATTGGACGTTGATTACGTCGTTTGACCTTAAATCATGTCGGATGTCATGATCCTTTCTCGTCCTCCCGCACATTTAGTTAGTAAGACTTACTGACTCTGATCTGTAAAAGTGAGTAATAATGTACAATTTACATTTCAAAGAAAAGAAGAACAAACATGAGAAATCAATTGCATTCCAAAGTACATTCAATCATGTTTATATTTGTGTATCCACATTATGATTATATGTCTCTCTTACTTTATGTCCCCTATATTATCTATCGTCTTTAATTATGATACACTTACTATCTTTTTAAGCTTACCCTTACTTCTCCATGTCTCCAGTTTAGCATAGTCTGTTTAACTCGATGTGTAACATAGAGATTGGATGTGGACTAGGCTCTGGATCTGGAAGACCATATCGAAGACCTATATTTGTAGTTCTGTACATTTTACGGATAATTGTATACATATCAATTGGACTTATTTATGTACATTGTACGAAAAGACTGATGATTAGATAGTTTAATTTCCGCTATCATTTGGATTATTCATACTTCCACAGGATATTGTGGTTTGTTACAAGTACCTAGTGCTATCTCTGGTTGGCCAATGTCGTGTATAGATACACAACGTTGGGGCCACATCTAAATAGTGGCAATTCGGATCCTGTGTAGTTGTGTACCGATATTTGTGTGTTATTGTTGTATTGTGTCGGGGGTTAGGATTATTCTATGGATGTATTATGTGTTGTACATGTTTTTTTATCAGCTCGACAGTCGTATTACAGAAGAAACTCTACTGAATTTTCGATAGAAAATACGGTCCGTAACAAAAATAGCAGGTTAGTACACTATCATGGACAACCAATTGTACCGGTGTGGATTCTCTACCCCCAATCTATGGTGCCTCACTACCGAGGAGGCCGATTATACCCTCCAAGAAGTGCACCTTGGAATATATGGTCCTACATTGGGGGCAAGAACCTCGCTTTTAAACTCATAAGGTAAGGGTAATACTAGCCAACTATGAAATATAACACAATGGATTTCGTACGAAAATGTAAAAACTACTGAGTCTACGGGAACGTCACCCACTAACCTCACACAGGGCTTCGAGCTTTGCAATCACCTTGGCCCTTTGCTTAATTGGGGCTTGACATTCTTGGACCTCTACTAATTGCGATTGGACAGAGAAAGTTTATGATCGTCGGGATAGACAACTTTAGAAAGTGGGTCAAAGCAACACCATTGGCGCGAATCATATAGTAGAATATAACATAATTCATCCAGCAGAGTATCATGTGCAGGTTTAAGATTCTCGAGTGTATCATGACTGACAAGGGGACCCAATTCACTATAAATAGTTTACCAAGTATTGTACCAACCTAAGGATAGGGTTGGTCCACACGTCAGTCGCGTACCAATCTTACATGGATTGAAAACCAAGCTAGAGCATTCTGGGGTCTCATGGGTACACGAGCTGCCATCAGTCCTCTAGTCGTACAGGACGATACCAAGCGAGCCCACGCGAGAAACGCCCTTTAGCTTGTGCTACAGGGTTGAAGTAGTCATCTCGGTGAAAGTCGGGCTGCCTAGTCTTCTAGTAGAGTTCTTCGATCCGAACGGCAATGCTTAGAAGTTTTGAGAAAATCTTGACATGCTCGAGGAAGTACGAAACCTAGCAAAGCTGAAGACAGTGACATATCAATATAGAGTAGCCAGATACTACAATAAGAAAGTGAGGGCGTGACAGTTCGAAGTATGGGACTTAGTTCTGAGAAGCATAGAGGCCACAGGTAAAAATACCGACCGAACTAATTTTTTTTCAAATTAGGAAGGGTCGCTTCTGGTCTTAACTATCCTTCGAAATTGGGCCTACAAGTTGCACACCCAAGAAGGCTGATTAGTTCCTCAGATATGGAATCCCTCTCACCTCAAAAAATAGTATCAATAAATATATGTATAGACGCCCAGGTAAGGGAAAATGTATCATTTGATGTGCTTGTAGACCTAGGCTGTCCCTAAGTCAAGTGAAAAGATCACTTTTCACTTGTTCTAAAACTCAGCAACATCCGAGCGGCCCTTAAGAGATCGTATCAAAAACTTGACAACGTCCGAGCGGCTCATAAGAGGTCGTATTCAAAAACTTGGCAAAGTCCGAGTGGCCCATAAGAAGTCGTATTCAAAAATCCGGCAAAGTTCGAGCGACTCATAAGAAGTCGTACTCTAAAACTCGACTAAGTCCGAGCGGTCCATGCAAGGTCGGACTCAAAACTTGGCAATGATGCCAAGCAACCCACAAGATGTTGAATTTAAAAACTTATTGGGCTTAAAAATAGTAAGAATGCGAAGAAGATGTAGTATCTTCAGTTTAAGACAGTCAAAAGGTTCGGACACTTAGCTAATAAAAGAAAAAGTTTCTTTATGGCATGTCTAACAAGAACCTAATGCATAAGAAATCCGAGTAAAATAAGAAGAAGGATTGCACCAGAAAAATAAATTTTATTCATTTATATACATATTGTGTACAATAGTATACAAATAAAAAATAAAAATACATCAAGACTCGGGTATTTGGCCCGAGGGTCCCGGCGCCTAGAAGACTTAAATGACCGGAAGGTCTCGGTTGAGAAGGGTCTGAGATCCTCCATCTTTCTAGGAGACCAACCAGGTCAACCCTGAATTGAGCGTTAGCATTCCTCCGATCAAACGGAGCAAAGAAGAAAACTTGGAACCAAAATCCTCATAACCCGACAACATATCTTGATGGCATCCTAGTACTTGTGCTCCAAAGCCGGACCAATGTCCTCGAGCTTTAGTGAGGTCCTGAGCTCCTCCTCCAGCTGCAGTTTCCTGCCCCGAAGGGAAATGTTCGGTTGCTCCTGATCCCTCAGCAAGCCCTCAAGGGTAGAAATTCTGTTCTTGGCTTCAGCAAACTCAAACTCTAAATATTGTATGCGCTTTCCTGAGGACCTGAAAGCTTCCAACTCTGCACAAATCTGGGTGGCCTCACCAATAATCAGACCAAGACTGCCAGCCAGCTCATGAAGCTGCAAAAGAAAAATAGGTGATTAAGGCACAAACAAAAAAGAACAAGAGTTTGAAGAAGGGTGGAGAAGTACCTTAGAGACGAGAGAGCTCCTAGCTGAACTCTTCTCTTTAGGGGCCTCGGACTCTACCGACTCAATAGCAGCAGCCTCCTCGGCCACAAGAGCCTCATCCCTGGCCTCGGATGCTGGGGCAACTTCACCGAAATCTAAGACTGGGGGCTCAATCGCTTCAGAATGATCCTCGGCCCCAGTTTTTGCTTCAACAGCGTGTGAAGTCCCTGTAGCGTCCTCGACTAGGACCTCCTCAGGAATAGCTGGCATAGTCCCAATTGGACTGCAGATTTGGATTGTAAGGCAAGGGAGCTCAGCAGTCTCAACAGTGGGCGGCTTCGTGGCCTCACTTTCCTCGGCCTCAACAGTCTCAACAGTCGTAATCGTGGTGATCATGGCTGCATCCTCGGCCTGAGTCGCCTCAGCCTCCCTCTCTGCCTGTCCCTCAGCAATGTCCTCGGAAGGATAACTCATCCAGTTCGAGACCTCTCTAGTGAATATAGAAGAAATGCCAGGCATTGGCCCATCAAGAGGAGGCTGGGCAACAAGTGTCTCCACAGGCAGGCCCGCAGACTCAGGAGGCTACTCAGAAGGCTCAGTAGTGACTGAAGGTTTGACACCTTTAGCTCCTCAGACTGGCACCACCTGCAACAACCTCTGTCTCCTCATGAGCTGCTCTGTCACAGTTTCATCGTCATCGGATGAGGAGTACTCCACAATTGCCATCGAACACTTAGAAGTTCAGTCCGGCAACTTTTCTTTGTCCGTTTGGACGGCTCCTCAATCCTCAGAGCTTTTTTTTCTTTTCTTCGGCTTCTTCTTCTTCGTAGGTGGAGCAACAGGGGCACCAGAGTCTTCGCGCTAAGGCTCCCATTGAAGGAGTACTCGGGTTTTAACCATATGTTCTTCCTGTTCTCATTGAAGGAGCTAAGGTTGGACAGGACCAAGTCCGTGAGATCCTTCGCAGCCACCCTCTATTCAGTTGAGGCGTCCTTGCAATGTTTGGGTTTCACATTCTCCTAAATATTGGAGATTGCCCAATTCTCACGAACGCCAAGGAAGAAAAACTTATCTTTCCTCCTTTTGGTGGAATCAGGGTTTTCACCACTCATCTCCGTGAACTCAGGACGTGGAGTGATGATAATCTAATTCTGGCCATGAGTAAACCTCAACATCACCTTCACCATCGCAATATCAAGGACCTTACTGTGGCAACGAGCAAAATCGCAGAGAGATACAAGGTATCTGACTGCGTTTGGCTACAATCTCGCAACCAAAACAAAGCCCACCCTTGAAATTGACTTCGTACATAGTAACAAAGCTGTCAAATGGGCTACAAGCCCTCTCATGAGCATCTAGGACCACCATAGTCATCGAACTTGGAATATCGTACTTCGTGCGAATGGCCTTAAGGTTAGCCAAAGAAAGAGAAGAAGCAAAATCTTTCACGCCAGGAGCCATCCCAGGGTATGGAAATATGAAGAGAAAGAAGAAGGAACGCAGAGGAATGAATGCAAAGTTTGAAAGAAGGAAGCCACCAAGGTTCGAAAGAAAACTTAGGGTTGTGTAAGGAAAAAATGAAAGGCGTGAGAAGCTTTTGAAACGGCAGCAAAGTTCAAAAGGTGTGCCTCATTATACCCTGGCTACATGTCAACCTCCATACGCTGCAGATGGTAATGATGGGCCTTATATTTTCAAGGTAGACATCAATCGCATTAATTATGCATTTATTGCGCATTTAATGGCTCAGTTGGCGGCACAAGCCAGCGTCTCAGACTCAAAGAAAGTCGTCGGATACATTCTCATCAAGCTTTTGGTCTCAATAGTACCCGAGGACATTTTTGATCTCAGACATAAGTGGCAACTACTATTAGTGAGTGGTGCCATAGAGGCCCAAGTGGCCCACCAATGTCTAGAACTCAAAAATGTTTCGGATATTTTGGTTAGACCATTGACCTCAAAAGGTCCCTGGATATTTTGGCCAGATTGTAAGTCTCAAAAATGTCCCCGGACTATTGGTCTCAACAACGTCCTCAGACATTTGTAAAGATAAAGGAACGTATGCCAACTTCAGGCAACTGATTATCGAACACAAAGCAAAGGCACGAGTGAATTTTCGGTGGAGAATACCTTCGCGTGAGATATTACCACGGCCAGTGGACATGCCAAAAGGTTGAAGTTCTCAAACCCTTTGGAATGGCGCTAGTGATGGATAGTGATACTTGGGGTCCAGATAAAAGGTCTGAAAATCGAGTCCACGTCCCAAGAGGCCCAAAAAGCTAATTTGGTCCGAGAGACTAAATTGGCCCTAGAGGTCTGAGGACTTGGACCCACATCCCAAGAGGCCCACGAAGTTGATTTTGCCCCAAGAGGCTAAATTAACTCAAGAGGACCGAGGACTAGGAAGATGACCGACGACTAGGTCCACGTCTCGAGAGACCCAAGTAGCCGATTTGGTCTGAGAGCTAAATTGGCCTTAAAGGCCCGAGGACTTAAGCCCTCATCCCAAGGGACCTAAAGAGCTGAATCAGACCGAGAGATTGACTTAACTTGGGAGGCTCGATAACTCTTTAAGAGACCAAATCTCCAATAAAGCTCCGAGGATATAGCACTGAAGATATGGCTCTGAAAGCCCGAAAACTTGTTGCTGACCAAGCCCTCAGTTGAAACTCGAGGAATTTGCACCAAGCGCCCGCGACTTGATAAAGTCTAGGAGCTTTTATCAAGGACGAGGACTCTGAGAAATCTCCAACGACAATAGCTCACAAAATGAAGCTCAGGACGACCAGGATGCCAACTTAGAGGGTTAACTTTTGCAAAGCGCAATTTTTGTAACACGCAATCTTCACAGGGAATGATGACTTGTAGAGCACGTATGATCACTATAGAAGTGACGTCTCATGAGGCAAGCTCGCGCAGACGCAACATCTGACACGGCATAATGGTTTTGTAAAGTTGGTAGCAAGCTCTCTTACACACACAAACCCCTTATTGGGTAGGTGAAAGCCGTTAAGTATAAATATACAAACCAAACTTCAAAAGAAATGAGGATACGCTGTAAACAGTATTCACAAAAGAGAGTAAAAGAAGATAGAAGAGTAAGACGCCACTACTTCCTGATATTACTCTGTAAACTCAGTTTCTTTGTACAAAAACAACAATAGTGAAATCCTTATCGGACCCAAGGTCCCGTAGTTTTCCCATTTCATTCAATAGAGTATTTTTCATGTAAAATATTGTGTATTATTGCTCTCTGCCTCACTCTCTCAATCCCTCATCTGTACACTTTGTGCTGCACGGGTTCTATCTGAATACGTTTTAAATATTCGAGGACACGTTTGGATCTCCGTCCATACGATGACCAAGATTCGAGAACGCAACAAAAATAAATATTATAAATTTCTAGAATAAAAATAAAAAAATTGTTTTAAATTTTTTTCTTTTGATTATTATTCTTTTCTTGATAATTTAGGGTTTTTTTTTTTTGACAGAGAAAAAAAAAATCAAAACTGAAAACTTCAAAAAAAATTGCCACTTCGTTCATTTAGATTTCATGAAATTTTTAAGAATAAAAAAAAAAAACTGTCAAAAAAGTTCAGATTTTTTTTTCATGTTATCAACGTCAAGTATAAAAAAAAAAAAAAAAAAACTGAAACAAATTCTTTACTTTGTGTCATTATTTTATTTAGACTTTTTTTAAAAAGTAAACAATAATTTATTGACCAGCTTTTAATCAGTGTGAAAAAAATGAAAAACTGAAAAGAAAATCGTTTACTCGTTCTAATTTTTTTTAATTATTTTTTAATAAAATTTTATTTTATTTAGCCATACTCAAAGAAAAATTTGATAACCCAGAATACAAAATGAGGCAAACAGGGTACCCTTCAAAATTACATGCATCCAGCGCGACATGCCACACCTTCGTATATTACATTGCATTTAAACGACAACGTTTTCGGTCTCTAGCCTAAGATGATACAATTGCTACATCAATTTTATAAAACAAACTTGAAAATCCATATTAGCATATAAAATATTTTGAAAAAGTATATAAAATATTTATTAACAAATTTTATATATAAGATATTATCTATCTCAAACTGTGTTGGGGTTCAAACGACCCGGATCCACCCTGTCCGGTCATAGTGGAATACTCGAACCCCTCGGTCATCGTCAGCCACCATTTAGTAGGAATAAGAACAAGAGATGCACAACATTTTTTACGTGAAAACTCCTTCTCAACTAAGGAAAAAAATCACGAGACACATAATCCACCAATAAATCCACTATGTAAAATGATTACACAAATCCAGAGACAGAATACAAGCAACCGCCCGGCTACACAAGCCCTAGAGACGAAAAATCAAAAAACAGAGCACGAGAATACAAAGCCTCACCCTTTGTGTTTCACTCACTGCTCTCTCTTTCTTCTCTATTTTTTTCTTCTCACAGTGGTGCTCTTTACTCTCTCATTTTACAAGTGTTGGTGAAACGGTAGCCGGCCGTTTCACCCCCGCACACAGCGGCAGGCGCACAGCGCCCCTGGTGTTGTCTCCCACACCAGCCTGGTGCAGCGGGCACCCTTGATGCTGCCACTCCTTGGTGCCTTGCGCACCCAGCCCTTGGTGCCCAGCACCCTGGCACCCTGGCCCCTGGGTGATTACCTCACACCCATGGTGTTTTTCCACACGCCCCTGGTGTTTTCCACACGCCCACTGCATGCCCAGCATGCATGTATATATAATGGTCTGCTTGAAGACATACAACCAATAGGCAAGTTACGTGTGGGCAAACACCTACCACATACTCTGGAACTTGCCAACAACTTTGTAACCTTTGCCATGCGCGTATTTGGGCGATGCGCATGCGACAAAAACCGCAACCCGCTCGCCAAAGCCAACTGCCCACAACCATCGCAAGCTGTCCATGACGCCCCTGGCCGACATCGGGCAGTCAAGTCCCCGGACTATCTGTGCCCCTTGGCAATCACAAGAGTCCTCTGGCGTTTCTTGGTCTCCAGGTAGTGACAATGACCTCGGACATCCCATGTCCTCTGTCAGTCCCTCGTGCCACATGACCCATGTCTCCGAACGCCACGTGCACTTCGATCATGTCCTGGGCGATCCATACCCGAATGCAACCGGTAAATTCCAGCCTTTGCTCCTTGGCCGTCCTCTCGCCTTGGCCGTCCGCGTATTTGCTCCTTGGCAGTCCGTGCGCCCTTGGCCGTTCGCGTGCCATCAGCTTGCGACTTGGCCAATAGAATAGATTGACTGATTCCCTCACTTGGCTATCCGTTGACCTCCTGACCGACTGTCGCTACCCGCCCGCCATCCAAAGAAGACTCTTAAGCTCTTGACCTGTTAACCTCCTATTGATCGGAATCCACAGTTGGCCGTCCGATGGTCAATCTCCATTGACCGTCCACTGCTTTTCTCTGGTCAACGCCCCATTGACCGAAAACAGTTCTCCGAATTTGTTCTCCACAAATCCTCCGATGACAAACCAATTGTTGGGTTACCCATAAGGGAGTAACCAGACGCAACAAACTGTTCTACTTCTTTTGTGAAAGACAAAACAAAGATTTGGTTTAATTTTGTTAAAAATCTCAATCTATTTCCACATGGGTAGGAATATAAATAAAATTCTTAAAAATAATTTCCTATATATAAATCATAAATTTTACAATATCAGATTATAGATTTTTTTAAAAGAGAATGAAATATTTTACTAGTGTTATGATAGATTTAACAATTTCTTAAGTATTTATCCAAATTATGATTTTAAGATACGATACATTATCAATTTTTATATAATATATTATTACCACATATATACCAATTTATTGAAACGATATGTAAAGAAAATTTCTCGACAATAGTCCAAATTAGACATATGAGTAATGTCAATCTTTGAGTGAAAAACGCATAATAATTGAATAGTAAATACATACACCTAGTTATGAGCCTAGAGTAGCCACTGCATTTCGTGATAAATTTTGTATGAGAGAATTTGATGATGTTAATGCTAGACTTATCAATTTGACTAAAATGTTAAAAAAATTAAAAAATAAAGAAGATAAATGTAATGTCCAATGAAAATATAAAGTTTTTAGTGTTTAATACAGAATAATATCATATCTACTTTTAGGTTAAGGTCAATCTCGAGCGAAGAATTATTATTCAGGCACATTTAATTTGAGGTAAAAGAATTATTCAAACACTAAGTGAAAAAAATTATCGACCACGAGTCACTCTATATTTTCATGAACTATCTTCGCCACCTCCACCGCAAATTTTACTGTTGCAGCTAACTTGCCAACTTCAACGTAGATAATTAATGATACATTGCAACAACTCATGTAACGTCCAGTTGAGGTAAATGTATATCGAACTAATATCATTGCCTAACACCTAAGAGTATTACATATATATATATATATATTTTAATTATAATAAGTTGATGTGATTGATTTAAATAATTTAACTATAGAAATAAATCTTTTAAATCGGATATGGCGCAGTAGGGCTAAGTTGATTTCGAGGGATTGTGGCACATCATCAAAAGTACAATCTTTTTACTCAACAAATTAGCAAATTTGATATCATTCATTGTAACCTTTATTATCAATTAGCAAACACTTGATTAGATGTAGGTGTTATATTCTTGACAGGACTGAAATGTATTATTTAAATTGCTAGACTATTGTAACATTAATAATAACAATAATAATAATAATAATAATAATAATATCTACTTTTATCTCACCTGCACTCAAACCTTCCTAATCAATTTCACCCCTCAGCCAATCGGATTCAGGCGGCGTCCTTCGCCTCTCTGGCAAAGGACGGTCCTTCGCTAAATCCGACTCATGTTTAACGCGTAATATACTGTGAGCCATCCGATTTTAAATTTAATCGGGCAGCCCACGCGCGTTTAATATGTGTTATAATGTCAACCGTTCGATTTTAAAATTAATTGGACGGATACGATTAAATCTTACCTGACAAGATTTTGGCCGTCCGTTTCGTCAAATCTGACGGCTCAAAAATGAGTACACAGTAATCCTAATTTTAAACTTTCAATTCCCCCTCTTTCTCTCTCAAATCTGCTCTTCACTTCGAGCTTCCCTCTCCTTCTCCTCTCCTCTCCCGCTTCGATTTGTACTATTCTCCACTGTTTCGCTCCAAATCTCCGACGTCCAGTGCTCGTATCCGTTCGCTCCGTCTCCGAACGGTGCTCCAAATCTCTGGCGGTAACCCATTTTCCTTTGATGCGTTTCATTTCCTTTTCATTCCTCACTTTCTCTCTCCTCTACCTATACCTCTTCTTCTCCTTATTTGTCGATCGACCGCCGTTAATTTGGGGCTCAGTGGCACTTAACGGAGGCCATTGGATTTAATCCAACGGCCCACGTTTTCATTATATAAATTTTTTTAAAAAAAAAAAACAACGGCACATGGAGCAGTTGGATGAAAAAGTCATCCAACGGCTGCAGATATTGTGAAGACGAAATAAACCCTAGGTTTATCGAGTCAAATTGTTTATAGCTTGTGCTATGTAGATTCCAGGTTATCAGTGACGGAGATTGGACCCGCTCGAGACTCGATCAGGACGAGAAATCCGAAGGCTCCCTATTCCGTATAACAATCGGGGACCCGGGATGTAACATTGGCGCTGTCTGTGAAAACGCGACAAAAAGTCTTGCGTCTTCCCTCCACACTCAATCTCTTACACAAAGATGGTGAACACTAGAGTGCAAGCCAGCACGCAACCAAGAAACGTAGCCTCCCACAGCGACGACCCCTCGGTGGGTAGCTGTGTCAACGAGCGGCCGCAACCTAACGTCCACCGGCTGGCCGCCGAGATGGGCGACATGAGCCTGATGCTTTAGGCGCTCTGTAATCGGATGGGCATGCAATGGATGGGAGCTCCTCTTTCGGCGCCTCAGGCATTGACCTCCAGGCGAGGGGGACGCCGTGCCAGAGCCCTCAGGGCCAGATCAGATCGGCCTGATGATGTCGAGACCCAGGCGGCCTCCGGCAGCAGGGCCCAAAAGATGACTCGAAGTCACCCGCAACTCCCGCAGCGAAAGGAGGCAGACAGCCGCAGGCTCGTGCAGTGCGTGGCTGCCCATGCGGAAAGCCGTCGTGATCAGCACAATTCGCAGAACCCGCAGGGTCACACGGAACTACGAAACGTCACGACCAAACCACCAATGGAAAAGAAGGTGGGTTGATTTGGAACCACCTGTTCAAGGAGAAGTCCGGACGGTCTTCAGCTGACCTGCGAAGGTCACCCTTCACTATGGTCATCCGGACCCAGCCGCTCCCCCGCAAGTTTAAAATGTTGACGCTGGATGGGTATGATGGGAGTAAGGACCCAATGGACCACCTCAACTGCTTCCGCAGTCACCTGCTCCTTCATGAAGTGAGCGAACCGTGATGTGCTAGTGCTTCCCTATCACTCTAAAAGGGACCGCGCTGCTCTGGTTCTATGGCTTCCCGCCAAACTCCATCCGCTCCGACAAGCTGCAGATCGCTTCGAGTTAATTTGACTCCAGCCGCAGGGAGGAGAAACAGCCTTGGCACTGGTCCCGCCAGAGGTAGGACAAAAGATCAAGCGTTTCTCAATCGTTATTACACCGAAGCGCCGAATCTCCTAACTCTCCGAAGAGCTAAAGCTTAATGCCTTCGTCGCCATGTTGGCAGTAGTGGACTTCTTTAAGCACCATCGAACTAGCGCCCTCAGCTCTTCTGGGAAGCTGAGCCCATCACCCGAGCCTACATCTCGGAGGAGGCCTACGAGGCGAAGCATCCTGGATGCGCAACCGCCCACCGAAAGGACCCAAGCCTACCATCGGGAAAAAGTGGAACGGCAATAGCAGCCGCTTTGAGGAGTGTTGCAAGTAGTCGCGGCATGAGTCGGGATCTAGGAATGAGTACGGGCCAGTGTCCCTGACTCTCCTAAACGATGCCCGCGCAAACATCTTAATACAGATCCTGGACGAAAAGTTCTTCAAGTGGCAAAAAGCACCGAAAGGCCTGAGCGGTGGAGACCAGACGAAGTACTGTTAGTACTACCAATGCCTGGGGCATTCCACGGTGAACTGTCAGACCTTGCAGTAGGAGATAGAAGAACGATCTGCTGCGGACACCTCAAACGGATGAAGGGCTCGGGGCAAGCCCCCACAGCATCAAAAGGCGAGGTGAGCGAGCCACCGAGGAGTTGTACGGCCGCCGGCGTGATCAGCATGATTTTGACTGGGCAACCAAGAGCAGCAGGTAGGTGCAGCCCAAGCAAGCTTCCAGCAGCAAGAGAGCAAGAGTAGGGGATATGAGTTATGTCATTAGCTTTAGTAGCGACGATATGACACTTGTAACCTCCCCTCATTCTGATCCCCTTGTTGTATTCGATCTCGTTTCTGACGGTATGATAGATTACCAATTGAAGCGAATCTTTATTGATAACGGAAGCTCTTGGAATTTTCTGTATCTTAACCTGCTTTTTAAACTTGGGTTGAGACGAAACCAAGTATAACTCATTCTTTAAACCGAAGGCCCACTATATGGCTTGGACAACGAACCTGTACTCGTGTACCGTTACGTGAGAGCTAACGTTCCTTGCTGTTGACCTACCGTCTGTCTATAATGCCATCCTAGGCAGACCATTTCTCACTGCCTTTGGGGCTATAACTTCGATCCCTTATCTGAAGGTCAGGTTCCCAACCCGATGTGGTGTATGGGAGGTGCTTGGTGATCAGGCGATGGGACAGACGTGCTATCTATCCCAAGTCGCCCCAGTGGTGCTAGACCAGATGGACGGAGACTTAGATTTTCGCGACGAAACTACGCTACAACAAGTCCAATCGGGTGAAGCAACCAAAACGGTTCCTCTGGACCCCGCCAAGCCGGAGAAGTGCGTGCATATAGGCGGCTCCCTTTCCGTGGCCAATCGCGACCTGGGATATCGGTCGGAGTAATGGAGGTCCAGAAACTCACGGGGCGGCTGGCAGTCCTATTACGGTTTCTGGCCAAATTTGCGGAGAAGTACCTTCCCTTCTTTAAAGCGCTCAAACGAACCAAAGTATCCAGATGCCGGTGGATGGACGAGTGCGAGGAAGCATTCTAAGAGCTGAAGACGTACCTCGTCAATCCACCCCTCTTGAGCTCACCATCCACGGGCGAGGACCTGTACCTCTACCTGGCCACGTCGGACACGGTGCTAAGCTTAGTGCTCGTTAAAGAGCACCAGGGCATATAAGCGACTGTGTACTAACTGAGTAGGGTATTGACGGACATGGAGACTCGATATCCGCACGTGGAGAGGATTGCCTTGACCCTTATCTATTCCACGTGAAAGTTGAGGCCCTATTTCCAGGCACACCAACTCATCGTGCTGACAGACTAGCCCCTGAAGTCCATCCTCTAGAGACCAGAAATGTTCGAATAGCTAGTCAAGTGGGCTATAGAGTTGGGCGAGTTCGACGCGAAGTTTTGACCTCGACCGGCCATTAAGGGTCAGGCCCTGGCGGACTTCATCGTTAAGGCGGCGACCCCAGCGCTACACGCCCCGCATGATCCAAAGAGCTTGGACTCACTAGACACTCCAGTGTGGATCCTGAATGTTGACGGATCCTCTACCCAGACAGGCAGTGGAGCTAGAGTCGTGCTCAGAACCCCGGATGGATCAGAGATCAAGTACTCCGTCACGCTAGCCTTCGCAGCCACCAACAACATGGCGAAATACGAAGCCCTTCTCGCGGGACTGCCAAGGAATGCTCTGTGAAGTCGCTGGTCATGTGCAGCGACTCGGAGCTATTGGTCAATCAAATCCAGGGAGCTTTCAAGTCATCAAACCCGCAGCTCGCGAAGTACTTGGCAAAAGTTAAGGCCTAGATCCAGACATTCGAAAACTTTGTGATCGAACGCATCCCAGAGCCGAAAACTGGAAAGCCAATCAGTTGACAAGGGATGCCACTGCAGGATCTCTGGAGCAGTACGCTAAGAGCATGCGCGAAATCCTGACTGCGCCAAGCGTAGACGGCCTGGACCAAGAGTTGCTATGGGTAAGCCAAGACGATGACTGGATGACCCCGTACTACAGATATCTAACGGACGAAACATTATCGATAAACACCGACTAGGCCAAGCTGATAAAGAAGACAGCGGGCTAGTACACAATTGTGGATGGTAGGTTGTACCGTCGAGGGTACTCAACTCCCCACCTGAAGAGCTCAACTCCAGAAGAAGCTGAGTACGTGCTGAGTGAAGTTCACCTTGACATATGCGGCTCGCATATCGGAGGAAAAATCCTGAAGTTCAAGATCATGCGACAAGGCCTTTTTTGGCCTACAATGAAGCGGGATGCCCTAGAATTCGTTAGAAAGTGTGAAAGTTGTCAGGTTCACGGGTCTATGACTCACCTGCCTCATACGGAGCTGCACAACCTTCAGTCCCCATGGTCGTTCACACAATAGAGGCTCGACATTCTTGGACTTATGCCCTAAGCCTCCGAACAAAGGAAGTTCCTTATCGTCGGCATCGACTATTTCACCAAGTGGGTCGAAACCATTTCCCTAGCACGAATCACTGTAACGTAACACGCCACGCTTGTATCGCTAACATCGCCACGACGGATTCTCGAGGTCATAGTGACTGACAATGGAATCAAGTTCACTTGCAAATGATTCACCAAGTATTGTGCAAGCTTGCACATTAAGCTAATTCATACGTCTGTGGCGTACCCTTAGGCAAACGGTCAGGTTGAAATCACAAACCGAGCGCTGCTACACGGATTAAAGACCAAGCTTGAAGGCGCAGGGCTCTGGGTTGAAGAGTTACCTTTGGTGCTTTGGTCACGCACGACCCCGTGGGAACCCATGAAGGAGACGCCCTTCAACCTCTACTATGTGGTTGAAGCGCTTGTCCCGTCGAAGTGGGACTTCTCCGCTCGCGGGTCGAGTGTTTCGATCCGGCCACCAACTCGAAAACTTAGGCAATGCCTGGGTCCGCTTCGGAAGTTCGTGACGCTTGTCGCCTAGGACGGCACCTACCAAAGAACGTGTCGCATGGTACTACAACAAGCGGGTGAAGCGCGCCCGCTCGAGGTTCGAGTCCTGGTCCTTCGGAGTGTAGAGGCAGTGGGAAAGGCTGCTAACAAGAACAAACTCTCCCCTGGTTGGGAGGGTCCGTTTCTCGTCTCAGCGATCTTATTAATAGGATCCTTCGGCAATCCTTCGGAGTGCATAGCGTACAAGCTATGCACCAGACGGCAGCCGGTCCCCTGGACTGAACGAACGCCAACCTCAGGAAGTATTATTAATAGTCTAACACCGAGCCCAGGCAAGGCATACATGGACACCATGAAGAATGCTTGTACATGTCTCATGTTTTCATAAATTGTCTATTTCTATATTTTTGTGTGTTCATTCATATGAGTGTTTGCATGCATGACATTTCGAAAGGTGAAACGACCTAAATTGTCCCTAAGTTAGAAGGATTCTTATCCGTTCGTAAACCAAAACATTGGCTCTGTGCCAAGCGGCTCTAAAGTGGTCGTACCCGAATTTCGGCTCGTCGCCGAAAGGTCCTAAGCGGCCCTCAAAACCTTGTCTCCATGCCAAGCGGCCCAGAAGCGGTTGTATTCGAATCTCAGCTTCGCGCCGAAAGGCCTAAATGGACCCCAAAGCCTCTGTTCCGTACCCAGTGACCCATGTGGTCAAAATGTCAGGCCTAGGGGCTTTTGAAGTTCCCAACGCACGGCCACCAAAATCTTAGGGGGCTAAAACAGCAGGCATGCGGTGACCTTCTCCCGAAGAAGAGAGCACCCTCGGTCAATGATGGTCGTGGGCTAGGACCATGCGCACGGGAGCGACGACGCCTTGAGCAGGGTCGAGCGCCTAAGACAGGCACCATACGCACAAAGGCCTAAGACCCGGAGTCCGGTTGTTGTGGCCTGAAAACACAGCTGTCCCGTAGCGTGGCTCCACCGGGCTTGCGACTACGTCTGCTTCAACGGACCGAGCTTCCCAATAAACGCGCGAGATGCAACGATATCCTCTGACGAATGACGAGTACAGTGCAAGAAGGCACTGGATTGGGGCCTTGGCAATAATAGCTCCACAGCTTAGCCGTTAAAATACAAGTTGCAAGACCTAAAGGAAATCTTATGTACTCAGAAAGCAAAATGCGAGGAAAGGAAACTGCCTCTCATTTATCATATACATGCAAAATTACAAGACGGCAATTGAGCAACAAAAGGGGAAAACCTGTACAAAGACTCTGGCTATCCTACAGATTCGACGGATGAGCCTCTCTATAGAAGTCTCTCTGGCGGGAACTGTCAGAGATCTCAGTGTTCCCTGGATGAAAGATACCCATGAAGGCATCCGGAAACGCAACAGAGGCAATCCTACAGCACAGGCGAAGGTCGTCCCAAAACCTGGCATCCAGCGCATGGCACACCTCCTCCGGAGTAAACCGCAGCCTGAGGTTAGTCGAGATGTGGGCGGTGTCGTCCTCCAAAGTGGAGATCCGGCCCCTTAACCGCTCGTTCTCCTCCTTCAGTCGCCCGTTCTACTCCCTCAAGCACCTGTTCTACTTACTCATCCTCCACACTGCCTATACCGGAGCTGTCTCCGTGGCAGCCTTCTTCTGCCTTGGACTTCTGGGAGACTCCTCACTGGATGGCGCGCCAGCAGACTTGATGGTGATGGCGCCCGCCTTCCTCTTACGGGAAGACACCTTCATCTTTTGGACCAAAAAAGGGGGTCCCCATCGTGCCCTCTTGGCTTCCGCATGGGAAACCAAGTGGTCTCTCCGGAACTCAGTGAGGAGGCCCTCCACTAGCTTGAGGAGCGGCCTCACTGCAACAATCTCTTCGTCCGTGGGCGTCTCGGTGTAAGTCTCTGACTCTCTGCCCCAGGCCCTAGCCAAGGGCTAGGACTCATCAACGTGCACGAAGAAGAACCTGTTCTTCCAATTCTTCAAAGAATCGTAGATGGCACCGCTGATCTGGAGCCCCCGTGGCGACAAGGAAACCCACTCTCTACCTTGGGCAAACTTGAACATCACCCTAACCGCTCCCACCGTCAACAGCCACGAGTAGTGGCGGAGAAAGATGCAAAAGGTGCATTGGTATCGGACAGCATCGACATGAAACTATGCGATAGGGATCTAAAGAACTGCTATGATGTCCTGCAGCTCGTCAGGGATTGGAAGAAACCGTTAACCGGCTGGACGGTCAACGCCAACCGTTGACTGGACGAAAAGCTAATGAGCCAGTGAGGCCCAAGAGCAGGATGGTCAACGCTTCCATTAACCGAAAGTATGATAAGTTGACCGGAAGTAGGACCAATTTTTCGGTTGAAAACCAGGCCTCATGCGGCCCAGGCCTAGAATGTCCCGCGCGTCCGTACTCGTGCAACAACGGTCTTCTCCCCTGATTTTACGCTCTCCACAGAAGGCAACCACCATTGTAACGGTTGCCTCCAAGATCTCTGCGCATCCCGAAAGGAAAGTACCAGAATCCTTTACCTGTCTGCTGGAAACCCTATCAATTACAGAATACAGAATGAAGGCAATTAATCCAGCAACCGTTACATCCTTAAAAGCAGCATGCTAGAAAAGATAACGGTCCCAACAGAGCGTGGGTATCAAACCTTTCTACACAATAAAGGCAGCCCAACACAGCAACTATAAAAAGCCATGGAGTTCTCACTTCAAGACATGTTCTCACTTGCCTGGAAAAGCCTCCTACTGCAAAGCTCTCATGCTTTCAGCATTCTACGCTCTCTCACACTCTCTCTATGCTATTACGTTCCAAACGAACATAGTACTTAAAGATTTCGCTCCTCACGAGCAACTCAAGCCTCTCAACTCACGAGAGTATTCCCACGAAACAGACACTCTCAGTATTCATACTGCATTTCATCGCATTCTACCTTCTTTTTTCGAAGGTTGTTTACTGATTTTAGTGTCGGAATATTTTTGATGGGATAATCTCCCACTGTCACTTGACCTCTTATTTGAAGTAGTAGTGTGCAGGATCCAAACTCGGTGGATGGAGTCGGATTCAGACGATCGACTTAACCCGAATCTGTTTAAAACTCAAATCTAGGACGCATCAATATTAATAGTCGATCTTAATTGTCTCAAATAGTCAATGCTTAAATATTTATTTCATTATTACATAATTTTTGTTATTCTTCACCGATAATAAATAATAAAAAGAATAATATATTTTTTAAATAATTTATGTCGGAACATTATCTAATGTAAATGGGATGTTGTCTAGTATTATTAACTTTTTTTTTATTTTAATTAATATGGTAGGAATAATTAATTTGATCGAATGCCTCATTAAAAATTGAAATCTCTACACTGCAGCCATAAAACGAGAGGAAAGGTGTAACATTTCTAAGGTTTTTGGTCTAACTATTTTGTTACATGATAATTTAGTAACAATTATGTGATTATTTAAAAAATAGCTTAATTATATAAATTAAATTATTTAGTAAACTAATTAAGATTTGCACCTAGTTTGCTTAATTAAATCAATTCATGTCTACCTGTGATTTAGACTTTTGGACTTAGGAAGGCAAGTTAAATTTGGACTTAGCTTTTATGGGCTCATTATTATGGGCTGAATTATTACTAGGTTAAATTCGTGTGGGCTAAATTAAAAGATTAATTAGGATAATAATCTTGTTGTATATTTTAGGCCGATTTAAAGTTGACAATTTTGATAATATTTGTGTCAATTAAATGAGAATTTTGTTTTTATTAATTGAATTTATGGTGGGACTCTTTTAAAAAATAAATTAATGATAATTTAGAAAAATATTTATGAAATAATAATTAATAAGATTGATGTGTATCTTGGCTACATGGACCTCACTACAATTAATATTTTTTAATAAAAATTAATAACAAATATATTTTTATAATTATGAATTATTATTATATATATTATAATGACAAATATATAACTTTATCATTAAATTTAAAAAAATAAATATCATTTATAAAAAGTAAAATAATTAATAACAAATAAAAAATAAGAGTGGCATCAATCGAGTTATCATATAGCCTTGCGGTATCCACTCACTTCGAGAATCTAAGAAGCCGCTTTTCTCGGAGTGCATTTCTCATCAGCCACTCACTATTAAGTGCATCCTTTTCCAACAAGCACATCAACCAGAGTATCGTCCTCCGACTAACATTTAATTTCCTCACTCGTGCATTAGTATCCATTGCATCTTTCATCTTTCTCACCCTCGTTAAAAGATTATTTACTTGGGTGTTGGAGGATATATTGAGGAGTGAGTTTCAACAATTCTCTAACATCTTATATTGTTTATTATGTTGCGTCAAATTTAGGTTATAAAAGATGGAGATCAGACCTACTTTAACTTGACCCGTTAAAAAAGATTATATAGTTTTCTAATTTTTATAATAATTTAAATATAAAAACATATTAAAAATAATTAATAATAAATAAAAAATAAATTATCACTAATTATAAAAAAATATCCTAAAACTTAAAAAAATTAAACAATCTATTTTTTTTTTGTTTTGCTTTTAATAATAAAATTTTAACCGTTTGCGCCACCCTCCACGCTCCTCGGGATTCGAAAAAAATATATCACCATTTCAGTACCACTTATAATACATTCACCGTCGAGCACAGTTTTTTTTTTTTTTTTTTTTTAATTTTAAAACTGGAAATAACGACAGTTGGATTTAAAACTCGAAACATCTCCCCCAAATCAAACTTAAACCCTAACCACAAGCAGCAGCCGTCCTCCCTCTCAGATCCCAGCGGTCGTCTACTTAGTCTCCCTCTATCCCTCCATCTCCCTCTACCTTCTTCGTGTTTGTGCGGCCGTTCATCTGTCATCGTCGACTGCAATCGTAAGTATATTATTTCCTCTATTCTTTCTCTTCTTACTTCCTCTATTTTCGTCTCAAAATGTCAAATTTTTTTGGTTTTTTTGTGGTTTGATATTTTAGAATATTAGGACGAAATATTATAGAAATACTGTAAAAATGTTACCCGGATTTTTAAGTAGTTGTGAGGAGATGTTCGTCTTTTTCTGACAAAAATTACGTTGTTAGGCTGTGATGAAAATAGTTGCATATATGGTTTCGTGCATGTTGAATTTTTTTCATTTTTTTAATTTCTTAAAATTTGCCGGTTTTGAATATTTACGTCTCAAAATTTCTGGGGTTTTTTTTTTTTTTTTCAATTTCGGACCCAAGATCTTGTATGTTTCATTACTCTTTATTTCTATTACAATAATCATCTGTCAGTGAGGGAGTTTCAACCATTAGATGTATGATTCTCTAAATAAACTATTCAAAGATTGAGTTCATTTCAAATAATCGGTGGATCCCCTCAAGTTACTGTCGCCCCTTCACTGATTTTCCGGCCCCTCAAGTTTATCATCACTTAATCTATTTTACTGAATTTGACTAAATAAAATGCCTTTCTTTAGCTATTTTCGAACATCCTAAATTTGGCCTGCATCAGTTTGTGGCATTTGTTGGCGTTTGCTTCACCAAAAACGGGTTATGATCGAGAAGATGTGTATTGTCAATATCATTTTTTAAGGCATGGGAAACCAGTACTGACCTTCATTGTTGGATAACGAATCCATGGAAGTCCTCTCTTCTGCCAAAACCAAAAGAAAAGAAAGGAACACGTATGGTGGTTCTGTTGTTGGGTATAAATATCGCCAGACAAGGCAATTTGTGACGACCCAAATCCTAACCATCAAACATGACTCCCACGTGAAAAATTTCAAATCTTAAAATTATTAAATGTCCATGATAGGGTCAACATTTTTCAATGATACGTTTATTATCTTAATTACACATTGAATAAAAATCCAGTAAAATAAAACTATTCAATTTATGGGCCATAATCCAAAATTAAACTATTAAATTTTTTTTCAAATTGCATCTGATGTGTCTCCCACTGATATAATTGCAACTAACTTCTAAATCCTCTCTAACCGGAAGATTTGCAGTAAAAGTAGGATCACCTGTTAACTCTATATAATCAACTTAATTTGGAGTTAATAAAATACAAGAGTGAGTTACATGTCCAACAAATAATAATACATCAACAATAAACATATTGGATATTTAATAAGTCATATATATAAAAATCCACGACAGTAATATAATATCTAACAAATAAATTTATCCGAGAATCTATATTTTGCCGTATCTATGACTCAAAGGCAAAAAATAAGGCAGGTCACCCTGAACCCTCTTGTTACAAAGATAATAACATTTATTAATATCAAATATAACTCGTGGATTTCACTGAATCACAACTCAAGAGGTATTAATAATAATAAGATATCGCAAAAAAAACTCCTGGATCTTATTCAATTACTGTGATCCAAAGACTATGTATGTTTTTCCAACAGTTGGGTACTTGCACGGGTTAATTGATACCCGAAAGTTTGACCTTCGACCAAATCCATAGTCAACGGAAACTCTGCCCAGCCAAGTACAGATGTTTCATCGGTGCACTCATCATCCACCCAAACAAATACGGCAAAATATCTCTATATTTCAAACCCAATATCTCCTGCAATGCTTTCCTTGATATCATGTTCTGCAATGGTCATACGGCTACAAGTATCCTGCCACATTAGAAAATATACCTCTTCACTACCATGATACGAAAATTAGTATCGAATTACTATAGACTATATTAAGGTGCGGCTATATTCTTTGATATCATAGCATTTTTACATAGTCTTCTTCAGATTGACCGTAATAGGTCAATAATATATATATTCATACATCTAAATGCATATGCTAAAGCGCTTAGTAAATTTAAGGATAGAAATGTTGCTCAGTGTTTATAAAAATCACCGGAAAAGGGAGAAAGTACTAAGGATTCACTAAATATCCATCTACCTGATATCTACGGGTCGATAACCCCCTAGGTTTCGTAACCTTTAACGATGCCACTAATTATTCTAATCCAACACTAGACTAAAACTAGCTCAATTGCTCTAAAGTTCCAACGTCCACGTATATGTCGCTGTAACTCATTATTACTGATACTCTAATTTTGCCAAACTCTCGACCATGAAATATTAAATATACACTTGATCGTACACAATCGAACATAATCTGACAATTTCTATGATTGTTCGAAATCAATTGACATAAAAGTAAGTTTTAACAATTATATTATATAATATGTACATCTATATATATATATATCAATTAATATTCTAAATTATAATATAATGTAATATATATTTAATATAAAATATATATTTTTAATATATATATAATTATATCTTATAATATATCTAAGTATTATAAATCCCTATTTGTCCTCGTTCGTTTTTTTCTTTCCGAACCTTCCTCTCTCCCTTTTATTTCTTGTTCTGTATTTTCTTATTTTCTTCTTCCTTTCTTATTTCTTTTGTTTTTCTTTTCCTTCCCCTTCTTCGTTCTTCCTCCTTTTTTTCTCCCTTCTCTGCTATTGGCCTAATTTTTCTTCGCCATTGCTCCAAATACGCACTAGGTAATTTCGATTCTTTCCACTATTAACAGTTTTTTGATGAAATCATATTTCATTCTCTCTCTCTCTGTGTTTGGTTCGAACAAGCAGAGGAATCATTTATAAACAGGAAAAACAGGTGAAATACGGAGAATTACTTAAATTTTATATGAGATAGTGAAAATAAATAAAGTCACTTGCAATGGAGGTGAAGTATCAAAAATCACTTGCAAATAAGTAGGAAAAATAGCGAATATTACCTGCCTTGTTTTTGTTCCACAGCGGCGGCAGCAACTTTGACAGCGATGTCTTCAACGATAGCAGCAATAGTGGACACCAATAGTAACAGTGTAAATTGATGATTTACCTTTTTTTCCCTTTTCCTTGGACCCTACTCTCACTGTTCTCTCTCTCTATTTGATTTCTCTCTTATTTCAGCAAAGTTTTGCACCATCTATGGCTTGAATAAAACTTCCGAGAAGTGAGTTGATGATAGTAGGTACTACAGTACACAAATTGGTTGGGGGGAATCATCCGATGGCATGGTGAGGAAACAGGTGATGGAACGGAGGAATCGTTTGGTAGAGGTTGAATTGAGAGGGGCCAAGTGAGAGAGTCGGCTGAGGGTTGTTTGGTGAGGAAAATCCAAAGTCTGAGAAGTTGAGGGAGACATGGGAGTTATTTTTATTAATATTAATAATAATAATATTATTGTACTTCTATTATATTAATATTATTATTAGACTATTATTAATTTAATAATAATAGTAATAATAATATTATTATTATTATTTTTGTGCTACTTAATTAAATAATATGCTTGACCGGAAATAACGGAATATTATACAATTACTCTTCCGTATCATTGCAGCTCGGAACTAAAACTATGCAGAGGAGGATGATACCCATGTCCATTTTATCGAAAATGGGCAAGTACGACATTAAATTTGATGGCGAAAGTGTTAAAGTTGAGGTGCTTGATTCTGCGGAACTAATAAGCTCTTGGATCACTGATCGCTTGAAACCCAGGCTTCAAGAGGAAGAACCTGTCATCGTTGGCCTGGACTTGCACGCAAGTAAGAACAGACGGGCCCACTGCTCCGCCAATTCGCCGCTAGTGATCTGCATTGATGATGCGAATTGCTTAGTCATGTAGCTGAAGTACGTGGATAAGATTCCAGAGAATTTGAAAAAGTTTCTGGGCGATAGGAAGATCTTCTTCGTGGGTGTCGGCGTTGATTGGAAACTTTCCCGTGGAGTGCTGCCTTCTCTTGGTCCGCTGGTGTGCAAAATAGAGGAGTTGTCCCATCTGGCGGCACGTATCCGCAAGGATCCGAGCTTTTGTAATAGCAATTTGAAAGCTCTAGCCACCGTATGTGAAGTGCCCTATGAGCCACGTGCATCCTGGGGTTGCTGCTGTGGTGGTCGGATTAACTATGAAGCGAGGGTTTTCTCGAACAAGGAAGTTAAGGCCCTGGTGCGTGACGCCTATTATTGCTACAAAATTGGGCGGAAACTGGTGAAAGCACTCCATCGTGATGGTACAACTCAGGAAACGCAGGTACCGCCCGGCTATGAAACAACTCAAGGAACAACTCAGGAAATGCAGGAACCGCCTGGCCATGAAACAACTCAAGGAACGCAGGAACTGCCCGGCCATAAATCAACGCCGGGAACAAGTGAAGGCTCTAGTGCATGATGCCTACGTTTGCTACAAAATTGGACAAAGCCTAGTGGTGCCTTGGATGAAAATTCCTAGAGCCACAAATTGTTATATTTGAAAATAAAAAAAATGAATAAATGTAAATGGTCGTATTTTATGTGTTTTTTTAAGAATATGAATGTTTTAATATTGAAAAATTATAAAAAAATGCTTTCTCAAATTGTGTTTCTTTGTTTTAACATTGTTAAGAGTTCCTTCATGATCAATATACCAATGGATATTTGTGTTTATGCATTTGTTTTGCTTCATCCTGAGTTTTTTTTTTCAAATTATTTTTTTACGCTCGATTTGCATCAGAAATTACCATAACTATTACACAACGCAAAAATAAAGTAAAAAAATTACTAAATTTAATAATATATTAAATTATTTTACAATGAGTTTAGATAATATCCATAATATATGGTAAACATATTGTACTGATTCAAGTTTTAAAGTTATGATAGTGTTGTTTAAACCAAATGAAAAATCACAAATGAAGAAGACTGTGTAGGATGTCTTGTTTAGCTTTGTTTTAGCCCAAACAACTTAACCAGGAAATAAATTTAAGGCAAAAAGTCCTTATGTCATTTTGAAATTTAAATCCAACACAGTAAAATCAAATTAATTTTAGAGAGAAAAAAAAAAAACTATAATCCTTCTTAGATTTTTTTTGTAATTATTGCAGTTTATTTGTGTTATATAGTTATATATATATATATATATATATTATTTCTAATATAATGTCAACTTTTTATTGTATAAAACATTAGATAGCATAGTTATTATATCATTAATAAAATTTTAATTATATATATATTTTTTAAAAGGAGAATAAAACTCTATATCAATTAACATGTGGATTATATTATCATCCTCTCTTATAGATTTCGATTTATGTGATTTTAACTATTATTGTTATTTTGTATATAATATAATTATTTTCATTTTTAATTTTTTATCGGGTGTCAGAGAATTTTATCATAACTTTATCTTTTTAGAAAAAACAATAATATAATACTTTTTAATTTTTCTTATACTTATTACAGTTTATTTGTGACAATTTTATATATATATATATATATATATATATATATATATATATGTTGCGTAGGGTCCAAGGTTGTCGTGCACGGACAGGAGCGCCTTTGATTCCTAGCGTGCGGTCGCTCGGAAGAAGGGTCCGGGTCTCCGTCTCTAAAACCTGGCCCGCACAACACAAACAAACAAGAGGGGTGAAAGTGTCTGGCAGGATTTCTCCCACCGAGCCGCTCCGACACTCAAGTCACAAATTCTCGCATGAACGGAAATGGCGCATGCTAAGGTGGTGCGCGGAGAAATGCTGTGAAAGCGTAGAAGTATGTGGGGAAATGTAGTGAGCAGGTGTTGGAAGGCCTGGCTTCCGTAATGCACCGTAGTGGGTGGCTAACTCTCCCGTGATCTCAGAGGATGCTGGGATGGCGAGCGAGTCAGCTAGATGAGGCAATACTCTGCTTTGACTCGTCACTCTTGTGTTTCTAGAGAAAGGGGAAGGAAGATGATCAAGGATGCTTGAAGCGATGTTCAGTGAAGATCGTAGTTTGATCGAAGAGTTCAAGGTCTCAAGGTTGATCGTAAAGTCGATGAAGATCGAAAAGGTCCTTTTCTCTATGGGGTGTGGGGTTTTTATACGCCTCACCCCGTTGGACTTTTGGGCGTCAAAATGCCCGTTGCTAGGGCTATTCGCCCGATGGTCGTGTCATGGACCGCCCGGTCACGCCGGCTGCCCTGTTGCCCGTGCTTGGCACGCTAGCGAGCGTTATTGACCACGCCCGATTTTCTCGGGAAGGGGATTGGTTGGCGTGTCTGCAGACGGCAGCGGGTGGCGTTGGCGCTGCGCCAGCCACACCTCTGTTGGCTAGCCTTTCCGCCTTTTCGTCCTGTTCCCGGCGACGCATTTAATACGCCGCAGGTTACCGTTGCCTCCTTCCATTGCGGGCTTGCGCCTTTCATGGGCTTCTGATCTCTTCATGGACCGCGACTCGCTTCGTGGGCCTGGGCCTGTCTCATGGGCCAGGATATGGGACCCAACACTAGCCCCCCATCCCTGGGCCGGCCAGTGGTCGGGCCTGGCATGTCCATTTGGCCCATTTACACGGCCTCGTACCCTTCCTCGTGCCGCGTCACTTTTGTCGTCTTCCAAGTTCGCGCCTTTCCCAGGGCCAGGGCAGGCTTTTTCAGGCGCTGTCGCGACCCGTCACCTCGCCCGGCGAGATTCGCGCGCCTTGGGTTGCGTATGACTAGTGGTTGCTGTTGTTGCCTGAAAGATGTTTGCTGGATGCCGTGTCGCACTGGGTGAAGGGATGTCCTGCGTCTTGCCCATAAATAGGGGGGCACTTGAGCGAGTGAAGTTCATCCCTCACCAACGAATTCAGAGAGGCGATGAGGAGATTCTGGCTTTCCCCGCCCCTGGTGGGCACTCGAGAAGGAGTTGGATGGACCACTTGCATGCCTGAGATCCCTGGTGGAGACCGCTGTAGTCCTAGCCTCGTGGCTTGCTTTCTTTGCTAACGAGAGTGGCTTGGCCATTCTGCCTTTGTCACGCGCTTCCTTCCGGGTTGTGGCCTGGCTAGGCTGAGTGGATTCTTTGACTTCCCCCGCGTACCTTCTTCTGCTTGAGAAGGCTTTCGCAGGGGATTCCTTCGCGGGCCAGGCCAGGGCGCCAACCACGGGAGGGGTGCGAGGTCGCAGGCCCTCCGGGAAGCCGGGCTTGACACCGAACTTTCCCGAGTGCCTCGACTTCAGTGCTTCCGGACCCCGGTGGATCGAATGCCGGAGACTCCCACCGGGATGCTCCCGCTCCCGCCCGGTTGCCGGTGCAATCCGCGGTCAGCAGCGTCGGCTGTCACGGCTCTCTCGGGACGAGGTACGAGGCATACCAGCTTCGCACTAATCTTCTTTTCGTCTTTTCGCGACTTCATGGTTGTAGATCTTGTACTTTGCAAGAAAGCATTGATTAATAAAAGAAGTAGCCTCTTTTGCCTTCAATTTTTGTTTCTTCTCCGTAAGTGCTTTTCTGTTGCCGGGCGTTTTGCCCTGAAGATCCACGCGTCATCCTTTGGGGGCCTGTGGGGTCCCTGTCAACTGTCACGTCCCCTGGGCTGCCAGCGCATTTAATTTCTGCGCGGCCAGGAGACGTCGCTCCGTCTTGGAAACGCGCGAGTTTTCAGGGGCCTCCCACGTGGTGGAACCTCATTGGCCCTCCCTTAAATGCTTTTCGCCCTTTGGGTTTGCCGCTTTTCCAGAAGATTTGCCTATTTAAATGCGCCACTTTTTCCTGAAATCTGGCACGCCTTCGTACTTGTTCATCCACTGGCAGTTCGATCTTCCTCTGCGTATCTTTTTGTTGCGAAATCGATGGGAGACTCCTCTAATGACACGGAGCCCTCCACTCACGAGTCCGAGTTCGGCTCTAACGCTCCCGCGTCTTCAGGGGCCTACACCTCAGGAGGGGTTCGCTCTGAAGCCACGGTTGCCGGCCCTTCTCGGAGTCGGGGGGTTCCTCCGGGCTTCGAGGGGGTCCCACCGCGTCGCGAGGCTGCAACGATCGAAATAGAGTGGCTGAGAGCCCGCGTTGCACACTTGGAGAATGCTCTGGCCGAGTCGGAGGCCAGAGCCATACGGCTGGCGGATGCCAACGTGGGGGCGCAGGGCCGCATACTGGCACTTGAGGAAGAGATGGAGCAACTTGGGAGGCGTCACAAGGCTGAAGTGGCTGCGCTGCGGACGGAGATGAGGTCGATGCTCCGGCCGGAGGAAATGAGATCGGACTTGGATCGGAGATATTTCGACGCCGTTAGGCTTTGCCAAGGCTTGTATCCTTTGGAGGATCCGGGCTTCCGCGTGGGTGTCCTAGATCCTCGTAAATCGTCCGCCAAGACCCGTGATCAATTCTTTGGACTATCCCGTTCAAAGTTCCTCTTCCGGCCACCGGGATCGTTGATCGTTTTGCCATCGTTGTATTCTTTTCTTCTCTCTGCTAGTCGTTGTAACAGAATTGTTTTGCCGTAATGAGAATTTGCCTTTTGTATCGTCTCATGTGCTGCATCTTCTCGTTTCGTGGCGGTTTCTCTTTTTTTTTTCTTGCGCTTTCCGTGCGCGTCTTCAGGAGTTCTGCTATCGTAAGCCTTCATTTAATGCGGCGGCGCCAGCGTGGACCCTAGCCAGGTTGCTGAAGGGTCGCGCCCGTTAGCCTGGCGCCTAGCCATCATTGCGATTGATTGAGATTCTGCGGTGCGCTTTGATGCCACCACGTGCCTCAATCTCCGAAGGCGGCGTCGTTTCAGTTTCCCGCCTCTTGGCTTGGAGTCGTCTATTTAAACCAGGCGACAATCGTCTTCTTCCTTCCGCTGATTGCTTTTCCCTTTATCCCTGTGATTTTTGAGAGACAAATGGCTGTGAAAGGAGAGAGTTCTTCTTCTTCCCATGTTTCCAGACTTGTGCGTCATGGTGTTCGCAATACCAAGTCGATTTTAACTGAGGTGTACATAGCCTCTCTTAGGGTAGATTATGCGATTCCTGCTAACCTGAGTTCCCGTGTTCCCGGCGCTCAGGATAGAGCCCACGCCCCACCAGAGGATTTTATTACGGTGTACGAACATCATCTGAGGGGGGGGGCTTCGTTTTTCCGTGAACTGTGCGTTGCATGCGGTGGTCGAAGCGCTGGGAGTCGCATTGGCAAGGCTTCATCCCAATGCCTTGCGCTATCTAGTATCTCTCTGCGTCTTCGCCCTGATGCACCAGTGTTCCTTTGACGCGAAGGCGACAAGGATCATTTTTCGGGCCACGGAGTCGGAGGACTGGATTTCGCTTTCCCCCAAGGCGGGGTACAACCTTCGCGGCACCAATCCTGACTCCGTGAAGGGTTGGAAGGAGCGCTTCTTCTTTCTACAGGAGCCTTCTGATCAAGAGTTTCCGAAGGCGTGGGGCCCGATCTCGGAGTACTTCCGAGACAAGCCCACCGATGAAGACCTTGCAGAATCCTCGAAGCTGCTGTCCACCATTAAGGCGAAGGAAGAAAGGTTCAGGATCCAGGGTTACTTTCATACATCGGTCACGTTCGAGATCGGCAGATGGGGACCTCCTGCCAGTTGGGCGATAGCCGGCCCTGGTAAGGATTTTCCTGAAGAGACTGCCGCTTCCGTTCCGCCCGTGAGAATCGAGGTGGAAAGTTGCTCGTTGCTGTCGTTGTCGAGCGATGATGAAGACGCGGCTGCCCTTAAACGGCTAAGGGAAGCCGCAGGGACTCCTTTGAGGAGGTCCCGGAGACGAGTCGCTGGTCCTTCCACTGTGGGAAGTCCGGTTCGAAAGAGACCTACCAGAGCGGGTCGCCAGAGGGAAACTGCCGCACCCCCGTCGACTTCGACTGCGGAGCTAGCCGCTCGCGAAGTTGGTGAGGTCGAGTCCCCACCTACTGGGGATCCATCCACTGGTGGCGCTGCAGAGGCGACGGACGTCGCCGTCATATTGGAGGGCCGGAGAGGGGCCATTTCTTCATTGTTTGAGAGTCTGCAGTGGGAGGCCCGTGAAGTCGTGGAGTTGCCAGCAATTTTGTAGAGCCCCTTTCTTCGCGCGCAGTATTTTTGAAGACACGGGCTGCATTTCCGGAGGTTGGGACCGTTCTCTGCTGCAGATCCGGCTCGGGCCGACGAAGGGGAAGCCGGGGCGTCCTCGGGGCAAGAGCCCCGAGCGTCCTGCGGCTGCCCGCCCTTCGGTCGGCCCTCCTCCTCGCAGTCGAGAGGAAGCCGAGCCCCGGGGAGAGGTTCCTTGGATGAACTCCGGGCCCGATTGAGGTTTACTCTGCTCTCGGCTCTTGACACGGCACACGCGCGGCGGCTGGGGACGTCCTCGCGGCAAGAGCCTGCGAGCGCTCCTATGGCAGCCAGCCTTCCAGCCAGCCCTTCCCAAGCAGTCGAGGAGGGTGAGCCCCAGGGAGTGGCTTCTTTGGATGAGCTCGCGCGGGTCGCATGTTCAGAGGTTTGCACCGCTCCTGCTGCTGATGCGGTACAGGCTGGCGAAGGGGCAGCCGCGACGTCCTTGCGGCCAGAGCCCCCGAGCGCTCCTATGGCAGCCAGCCTTCCAGCCAGCCCTCCCCGAGCAGTTGAGGAAGCTGAGCCCCAAGGAGAAGCTCTTCCGGGCAATTTCGCACGCTTCCTGCGCGTCGCCCATCTTCTGGTACGGTTGCTTCCTTCTGGATTTCTTCCTTTGTTGTTCATTTCGGTAATGCTTCTGACTTTTCCTTCCGTGCAGGCTCCTGATGATGCGGTCCCCCTCGAGGTGCGAGCTGACTCTTTTCGCGGGGACCTGGAGCGAACTATCATCAGCGGGCATCATCTTGTCCACGGCAGTCTGGCCCAAATCGCATCTCTTACAGAGGAGAACGGGCAGCTGCGGCAGAGAGTGGCGCAGCTGGAAGCTCTACTCGCCGCTTCAGAGAGCCGTGTCACCAGATTGGTTGGAGAGATAGTTGGTCGACATACTCCATTAGAGTGGCAGCAGGCGATGGACACTCGCTATTGGGATGGTATCCACTTGTGTCGCAGGATTGTCTCTCTGGCGGCTCCTCACGTCCCAGTTGGTGTCCTCCATCCAGAGAACGCCGGGGTAGAAGAGGCGTCGCGCCTGAAGGCTTTCCCTGAGGAAGCGGGTCCATCGAGCCTTCCCGATTAGCCTTTGCTGCCGTTGAGTTTTGAGACCAGTTTCCGTCTTTGTATCATATCTGTCTTTTGCATAAATGAGAAGCTTCTGTTTACACTTCGTGTCCATGCTTCTCTTATCGTAAAGTGTTGCTTACTTTTTGCTTTGTTTCCATTTGTTGGATCATGCTTCGTGTTTGAGCATTGGGCTCTTTGGAGCCGTTGTTGTTAAGGCCCTGTACAGGCGCCTTCTTGCGTGGTGCTCGTCCTTCGTAAGAGGATGTCATCACATCTAACACGTTTGGGGGGCTCGATCCCGGTGAAGCGGACATCGTCGCCAAGCCCCGGAGCCTCAACGAGGGTCGGTAGCGGTGATCGGGCCGCGGTAAAGGACTCCTAGGTCTAGGACTCGGTCGCGTATGATTGCGGGAGGTGCGTCGCTCCGCCAAAGCGTTATAATCACCAAGTTGAGGTCCTAGCCCACGACCATTGTAGATCGAGGGTGGTCTCTTGTTTGAAGAAGGTCGCCACGCCTGCGATTCTTTGCCCCTAAGGTTTTGTTGGCGTATTGTGGGGACTCCGGGAGCCCCCTGGCCTAATGTTTTGACCGCATGGGTCGTTGGCGTATAGCCTTTTTGGAATGGATCGCACGGATCCTTTGTCCAAGCCTACAGGCCGGACGCTCCGGCCGACTAGCACGGGGCTTAGTCTCTGTGTGGCCGCTGGGGCCTTTTGGCGCGGGGCCATGGTGAGTGAAGCCGTCCTCAGGCCATCTGGCGTGAGGGCGGAGTCCTGAGACGGTCTGCTTTGGACCGCCAGGCATTGAGCAAAGGACTGGTTTTACGGACGGACGCCTGTCCTCCCGACTTAGGGGCAGTCTAGGTCGTTTGATTTAAGAATGCAATGCATGGCATTAACTCACACAAATGAATATGCAGCATGATATAGCAATTATGATAATCAAAGATAAACTCATGTTCAAGCATTCATCATGATGCATGCGTGTGCGACTTACCTGAGTCTGAGTTGCATCATTGGTAATATTTCCTTAAGTTGGCGGCGTTCCAGGTCCGTGGGACCAGTTTGCCGTTCTGGGCGCGTAGCTTGTACGCTCCGCTCCGGAGGATTGCGGAGACGAAGAACGGTCCCTCCCACCCGGGGGAGAGTTTGTTCCTATTTGCGGTCTTTCCCGCCGCCTCTACGCTCCGGAGGACCAGATCTCCAACTTCCAGTGGGCGCGCCTCCACTCGCTTGTTGTAGTACCGTGCGACTCGCTGTTGATAGGCTGCGGTTCTAAGTCGTGCGGCATCTCGAACTTCCGAGAGCAAGTCCAGACTTTCCCGTAGCCTTCGTTCATTGGTGGGCGGGGTGAAGCATTCGATCATTAGGCTTGGCATTCCCATTTCCACGGGCACCACAGCCTCAGCCCCAAAGCAAAGGTTGAAGGGCGTCTCCCTTGTTGGTTCTCTCGCGATTGTTCGGTACGACCATAGCACTGACGGTAGCTCCTCAGTCCAGGAGTCCCCTGCGTCTTCCAACCTGGTTTTCAACCCGTGCAGCAGTGTGCGGTTGGTGACTTCGACTTGTCCGTTTGCTTGAGGGTGCGCCACTGACGTGTGCACCAGTTTAATGCGGAGTTCGCGACAGTACTTTGTGAAACGTTTGCCGGTGAATTGGATTCCATTATCGGTTACTACGACTTCAGGAATCCCAAAGCGGCAAACAATGCCCTGACGGAGGAATTCCGTCGCATTTTGTTCTGTAATCTTGGCGAGTGGGACGGCTTCCACCCATTTTGTGAAGTAATCGATGCCAACGATCAAGAATTTTCTTTGTCCGGCAGCCATTGGTAGGGGTCCGAGTATGTCGAGCCCCCATTGTGCGAACGGCCATGGGGATTGGAGATAGTGCAGCTCGGTGTGCGGCTGATGCGTCATGTTGCCATGGACCTGGCAACTCTCACACTTGCGGACGAACTCCATAGCGTCTTGTTTCATGGTGGGCCAGTAGAACCCTTGCCGCATGACGTTGAACGCTAGGTTCTTCCCGCCAATGTGAGATCCGCACAGCCCCAAGTGTACTTCCGCCAACGCGTAGTCGGCTTCCTCCGGGGTAAGGCACTTCAGGAGAGGGGTGGAGTATCCTCGCCTGTACAATCTCCCATTTAGAACCGTGTACCATCCTGCTGTCTTCTTGATTCGCTTGGCTTCGTTGGTGTCTTCTGGCAAAGTTTCTTCAGTGAGAAACTTTACGTACGGAGTCATCCAGTTGTCCCTCGTGTCGATATGAAGGACTTCTTTATCTTCGGTATCGATGCTGGGCACGTTCTGGACTTCCCTGGGAGCGCGTCCCGGGCCAGTCGGTCAGGGCGTTCGTTATCCGTTCTCGGGATATGCTCGATCTCGAATCGACCGAACTCAGGGATCAGGGCCCTTACTTTCGCCAAGTACCTCACGAGTTGTGGGTTCGAGGCTTTGAAGTTCCCCTTCACCTGATTGACCACGAGTTCGGAGTCACTACGTACGACCAACGACTGTGCGGAACACTCCCTCGCCAGTCGTAGGCCCGCAAGGAGGGCTTCGTACTCCGCAACGTTGTTCGTGGCCGGGAAGGCCAGAGTAACGGAGTATACGATCTCCACACCCTCGGGCGTCCTTAACACGATTCCAGCTCCACTGCCTGTTTGAGTAGACGATCCGTCTACGTTTAGGGTCCACACAGGTGAACTGTCGCGCTCCGTATCTCCTGGATTGCTGTCTTTGTCCTGTGCTGGTGTCACTGCTTCGACGATGAAGTCCGCCAAAGCCTGTTCTTTCACGACTGGCCGCGGACGGAACTCTAAGTCGAATTCTCCCAGTTCAGCGGCCCACTTAACCAGCCGGCCTGACGTCTCTGGTTTCTGCAAGAACGACTTTAGTGGCTGGTCCGTCAGCACGACGATCCGGTGTGACTGGAAGTAGGGTCGCAGTTTCCGCGCCGCGTAGACAAGCGTGAGCGCCATCCTTTCTGCATGCGGATAGCGAGCCTCTACGTCCGTCAGCACCCGGCTTACGTAGTACACCGGCTGTTGCTTGCCTTCGTGCTCCGCTACTAACACGGAGCTGAGTGCTGATGCTGACGTGGCCAGGTAGAGGTAAAGATCTTCCCCTTCGCGAGGTGAGCTTAGCAGCGGCGCGCTGGAGAGGTAAGCCTTCAGTTCCTTGAAAGCTTCGTCGCATTCTTCATTCCACTTGAACCCGTGCGATTTGGTGCCCCTTAACGCCTTGAAGAAGGGCAAATACTTTTCGGCTGATTTGGCTAGGAACCGTGAGAGGGCGGCTATCCGCCCTGTCAGCTTCTGGACTTCCTTTATGGTTCGCGGGGGGTTCAAGTCGAGTATTGCTTTGATCTTCTCTGGGTTGGCTTCTATCCCGCGCTGGGATACAATGAAGCCTAAGAACTTTCCGGAAGTCACCCCGAATGCGCATTTGACCGGATTAAGCTTCATCCCATGCCGTCGGAGGATCTGGAAAGTCTCATCTAGGTCGTTGATGTGGTGGCTCGCGACCTTGCTTTTCACAAGCATATCGTCGACGTACACCTCCACGTTCCGTCCTATCTGAGTTTCGAACATTTTGTTTACAAGGCGCTGGTACGTTGCGCCTGCATTCTTGAGACCAAAGGGCATCATTTTGTAACAATATGTCCCTTGATCGGTCATGAACGAGGTGTGCTCCTCATCTCCTGGGTCCATCCGGATCTGGTTGTATCCCGAGTATGCGTCCATGAAGCTCAGCAGTTCGTGCCCGGATGTGGAATCCACGAGCTGGTTGATCCTTGGGAGCGGAAAGCTATCTTTGGGGCAAGCCTTATTCACGTCTATGAAGTCGACACACATCCGCCACTTGCCGCTGCTCTTCTTCACCAGTACGACGTTGGATAGCCACTCCGGCATCTTGGACTTCTACGATGAATCCGGCGTAGGAGCCTCTTTACTTCTTCCCGATGGCGACTAATTTTTTCGGCGGAGTGGTTCCTCCAAGAATCGCCGGACGGGTTTTCGGCTCGCGTCAAGGCCCGGCTTGTGGACAATGACCCGGCCGATATCCGGGCATGTCATGCGGGGACCCGTGCAAACACGTCGGAGTTAGCCGGAGGAAGGTAATTAACTTGTCTAATCTGCAGTGGAAGGGATCTTCCACGCGTTGACTGTCGTTCGGATCGGAAGGATTGAGAGGATCGCCTCGGTTTCCTCGCTTTGGCCCGGGCTCTGGTTAAGCGACGTCTCGTCGCGGAGGTCCAGGTCTTCGCTTAGTCTGCTTGGTGCCACTGGGTTGACTTGGGACAGGTAGCACGTCCGTCCCATTTCTTGATCTCCGAGAATTTCTCCCACGCCCCGGGGGTGGGAAATTTCACCTTCAAAGGGATGGACGTCACGGCCTCGAGAAAGGCTGTCAGGAAGGGTGTAGAAGATGGCATTGTAGACAGATGGAAGATCGACGACAAGGAACGCCATTTCAGCAGCGTCATGGAGCGGGTGGGTTCCCACCGTGACTTCAGTCGCACTATCCCTTAATCGAATCGCTCGTTGTCCAAGCCGCACAATGGTCCGTTAGCGCCTTCATTTGGTTCCGTTTTAGTCCAAGTTTAATGAATGCAGTGAGATACAGCAAATTTTGTGAGCTTTCATTATCAATAAAGACCCGTTTCAATTGGTAGTCATCACCACCAGTTGAAACAAGGGCTGATACAACAAGAGGGGCAGTATGGGGAGAAGTTACATGAGCCATATCGTCGCTACTAAAGCTAATGACATCATTCCTAGCCCCTATCTTCGCCCACTTGTTGCTGGAAGTCGCTTCGGGCTGTCCTCGCCTGGCGCTCGCCGTGTCGGCGGAGGAGATCATGTGAACCACGCAGGCTACCGTGCGGGCCCTCGGAGGCTCGCTGGGTTCACCGTTGGAGGGAGCAGGCTCCTGACCCGAACCTTTCACGAACCGCTTCAAGTGTCCGCGCCTGATCAGATCCTCAATCTCCTCTGTGTGGTGCGGCAATTCTCGTCGAGTGCCCCCAGACGGCGGTGGTGCTGCGCAAGATGCAGTGCCGCCCATTGCAGGACCCTTGGGCGTTTTTGGCCACTTGAAGAATTTTTCATCCTGGATGCATCGGGATGTTCGCATGGCTGTCATTTCGGGGTCGGGAGAGGTCCCTTGTAATCCCTTTTGGGCCCTGGTGGGGGCCGCTGCTGCTTTCGGCGCTCTGAGAAGCGCTGGCTGTCGCTGTCCCTCTTTCTTCCTCCTGAAGCTCGAGGGGCTTCCGGGGGCCGGTCCACTCGCTCGGGGCGCTTCGCCTCATTGGCCTCTTCGGCCGTGATGTACGCCCGAGCAATGGTCTCAGCCTCCCGAAAGGTCTGAGGGCGCTGGTGCGATAGATGCTTGAAGAAATCCCCCGCCGCCAGAGTGGCGACGAAGGCGTTGAGCTTCAACTCGTCGGAGAGATGGGGGATTCGCCTCGCCTTAGTGATGAAACGGTCCAGGAACCGCTTCAGGCTTTCATCTTGCCTTTGTCGGAGGGGGACCAGGTGCCAGGGTTGTCTCTCCTCCCTCCTGCTGGAAGCGAATTGGCTCAGGAAGCTGTCAGCAAGCTCGTCGAACGAGCATATAGAGTTCGGGGGGAGGCCGTGGAACCAGAGCAGCGCGTCACCCCTAAGGGTGACGGGGAAGCAGCGGCACATCGGGCCTCACTTGCCCCTCAGAGAGAGGTGGGTGCGGAAGCGATTGAGATGGTCCATCGGGTCCTTGCTTCCGTCGTATCCCTCCCGGGGCGGCATTTTGAACTTGCTCGGCAGAACGGCCTCAAATCCATGCAAGTCCATGGCGAAGGGCGATCTATGGAGGTCGAGGAGGAGGGCGTGGGTTTCTCCTTATGCGCAGAGTGTCCCACAAGCACCTTGAATTTCTTCTCCATCGAAGGGTCCGTAGAGCCTCTTCGCGCATTGAGGACGTCACGGAGCTCCGTGTTACCCCGGGAGGTGCGTCCGGGCTCGTCAAGGGTGGCGACTCTCCACCGAGAGGCGCATTCGCCGTTGGAGCTGCGGCGGGTGGCCTCCTGCCGCCACGCGCAAGGTGGATTGCGCCCTTCGGGGCTGTCCTCCCTATCGTCGTTGGCGGGATGGCTTTCCGCCTCGTTCTGGCCATCCTCACTTGGTGCGGCCCGTGCTGCCGCGCGGTCGAGACGGTTCGCTCGCCTCCTGCAAGCGGCCTCTCGACGCCTTTCTCTCTTGGAGGTGGAGGCCTGAGCTGCTGGGGGAGCAGTCCCAAGCCAGGCAGTCCCGATGTTTGCGCACACGGCGAGGAGGACCTCCTTCAAAAGATCTATGTCCGCTACCAGGCGGCGGACTTCAGGTTCCGGTTGGTTGTTTGTTTGGTTCCCCGCGGGGGGAACTTCTCCTTGGACGGTCACTTCCACCGCAGGGGCACTAGTTTGTGCTCGGGTGTTCACCATTTTCTCATTTGTTCGATTCTTTGGATGGGAAAGAGACACTTGGCTTATTGTCGCCTTCCCACAGACGGGCGCCAATGTTGCGTCCGGGCCCAAGGTTGTCGTGACGGATTAGGGAGCCCCGGATTCCTAAGCGTGCGTGGCCGCCTCGGAAGAAGGGTCCGGTCTCCGTCTCTATGAACCTCGGACTCGCACAACACAAACAACAAACAAGAGGTGAAGGGTCTGGCAGAATTTCTCCCACCGAGGCCGCTCCAACGCTCAAGTCAGCAAATTCCCGCAATAAACGGAAATGGCGCACGCTAAGGTGGTGCGCGAAGAAATGCTGTGAAAGCGTAGAAGTGCTTATGCGATGATGTGGGGAAATGTAGTGAGCAGGTGTTGGAAGGCCTGGCTTCCGTAATGCACCGTAGTAGGTGGCTAACTCTCCCGTGATCTCAGAGGATGCTGGGATGGCGAGCGAGTCAGCTAGATGAGGCAATGCTCTGCTTTGACTCGTCACTCTTGTGTTTCTAGAGAAAGGGGAAGGAAGATGATCAAGGACGCTTGAAGCGATGTTCAGTGAAGATCGTAGTTTGATCGAAGAGTTCAAGGTCTCAAGATTGATCGTAAAGTCGATGAAGATCGAAAAGGTCCTTTTCTCTGTGGGGTGTGGGGGTTTTTATACGCCTCACCCCGTTGGACTCATGGGCGTCAAAACGCCGTTGCTTGAGCCATTGCTTGGGTCATTATCATGAACCCGGTCACGTCACGCCCATTATACATTCTTGAGTACTTCGCCGCTCTTTGGCGTTGTTGACCACACCCGATTTTCTCGAGCGGGGATTGGTTGCCGTCTGCAGACAGCGATGGGTAAGCGTGGCATTTGTCTGCACGACGCCTCTGATAAACTAGCCTTTCCGCTTTTTGTCACCCATTTCGCGACGCATTTAATGCGCCTGCATTCACAGTCTTTCCTTCAGATTGCGAGAACTTGCGCTTTCATGGGAGCACGATCTCTTCATGGATCGCGACTTCCGCTTTAGGCGCCTATCTCTGTAGGCCAGGACATGGGACCCAACAATATATATATATATATATATATATATATATATATATATATATATATATATATATTAAAATATTATTTTTAATATAATATCATCTTTTATTATATAAAAAATTAGATAGCATATTTATTTGACCAATTTCAAAACTTTGATTATATATATATTTTTTAAAAGAGGAGATCAATTAAAATAAAAATAAAAAAATAAATATCGATTATATTATCTTCCTGTCTTCAACTCTCTTGCTTTTGTCTCACATAGTCTTAACAAATGAGCAAGTCGAGGCAGTCAAATTGCGAACCATCAAATCGTGTGGCTTGCAAGCAGTTACTGAATCAAAAAAAAAAAAAAATACAGATACTAAAAAATTAAAAATTAAAAAAAGTACAGTACTTCGTTTTTTGATAAATAATTAACTACATATTTTTTTCATATTTTAATATATAAAAAAAAGTTAATAAAAATATTATCTTCCCAAAAAAAGCCTATGTTTAGATTTTGAAAAATAAAAACGGGAAGAAAATATTGCTTTAATTATTAAATGTACTGCCCCTGCATATCCTAAGTCCTAAATAAATGCTTTATATATCTTGAATTTCCTCTACATTGTTCACGTATGCTTTATAGTTATAATAAAATGATAAAATTTCATAAAACTATACAAATTTCCTATATTTTTTAAAAGTACAACCCTTTCATATTTAAAATTACATGCTATAAATTTTACATATTTAAAATTTTATAATTAAGTTCTGTATAAATTATAAATTTTTATATACTAAATATTTATAAAATTAAGAGAGAAAATACAAAGAATTATTTATATTAATGTAGTGTTATGAATCACTATAAAAAATTAACTATGATATATTATAGCATATTTTAGTATATTGTATTTAAATACTTCACTTATTTCACATATATTGTATTTAAAAGTTGATTTTCTATAATAATATTTATACATGTATTTGAATCATATTTAAATACTTTTACATGTCCTTAATTTAAGATATATATAACTGCATGTCTTAAAATTTTATAAATTTATGCTTTTATGCTTTATAATTGATATAAGATGATGAAATTTCTTTATTATACTAATTTTCTTGTAATTTCAGTAATAATTTCTCCAACATATCTATAAATTTTGCACCGCTGTTCCTACATATATTAAAAATACTTACAAAGGTTTCCGCATATTCATATATTTTTACATATCATAAATTTAAATAAAAGATTTAAAAAAACTCTACATGACTAAATGATAATAATATTTTTTTTGGTATAAAAACTATAAATAATATGCTTTGAATTGAGTAGAGTATTTATTTTGCACAATTGATAAAATAAATTTTGACATTATAGTAAAAAACAGGACTCAAACTTATCATTAGTGAATTGAAAGTAGAATCCAACCTTATCTACAAAGTCATATATAAGACAATCCATATACCGATTTTAAATAATAGTATATGATATTTAGTTACGATGAACATATATATACCAACTTTTAATTATTAGCTCATTTAATGGTAAGACAATCATAAATTATTGGTTCCTAAGTTTTGTATGATTTAATCATATTTTAGATGATACATAATTAAAAATAATTTTTTGATCATCTTCAAATTATGCATGACATACTTATCAAATTATTTTATTATTTTTAAAAATTCTAATTATATCATATTCCAATAATTTGTAAATGTATATATGTTCAATTACAAAAATTTATATTTTGATGAATAATTTACTTACTGTTACTTTAATTTTTAATAACCTTTTAAATTATAGGGCTTGGGATATTCTAGCAGCTAGTCCGAATGAAATGAAGGGTGTTCTGGAGTGGTTTTAGGATTTTATATGTTAGTTTTGTGTTATTCTTAAATCAAAACCAAATTTGTAATCAGTTTTAGATTATTTAGTTTCGATTAGATTCAATTCATTGTGATATATTATGCTAATAATTAGGTAAATTTTAATTTTGTCCAATAGTATTAATAAGTCATGATTTCAACCTATTTTGAATCAGAATTGATGGTTTATTATTGCATTTAATTAAAATCATATTTGTCAAAATTTAATATTACTATTGGATGTAACATTTCAGATCCTATAATTTAATTTATTATTTTATTTCAAATGCTTGTCAATGTTTGATTTTCATAGTTGCATCCTCCAAAAATTTGGGTTTGGATCAATCAATTAAATAAATGTATTTTCAATTGAATAAATAGCATAATCCATCTTAAGTTAACTAAGAATTATTAAAGAACAATGGGACCTCAATATTGAGATATGACAACGGTGATTTCAATCGAGCAACTTTTTTAAGTCATCGATCTAATATAACCCACAAGACAATTTTGGATGTAGAGATAATCACTGCAGCCTATATGACAATAGAGGAAGTGAAAGACACCAAGAGGTTAGATCGCTTGAACTATGAGCGACACTTGGGGCACGCTGGAGAAGTAAGAGGAGGAACAATAGCATTTTATAGGCTCGAGACTATCAAATTAACCAAGTAAGGTGCCCGTTGAGAGTTCAAGCCGCTATATCACACACCCCTAATTAACATCCAGACTAATATTTTATGTTGATCCATGATAAAAATTTTTTAAATTGGCTTAGATCGATCAAAAATCAAATAGAGGAAACCAATCTAAACATCGACTCTACCATCGATCTCCAAGGTATAACACTGAAGATCGCCGAACTCTTTAGAAAGAGATTAAAGCCTTGATAAAAAATGAATACCTCAAGAAGCATATATGCAAGATCTTGGTGCCGCCTAAAACAATGGCAATGATGATGAAAAGTAACCCGGGCAATTAAAACAAAAGTTGGAACTATCAAAGTTGAATTGAACATTATATTCATATTGGAATGATAAATAAGTTAGAACTTATAGCAATTTATTAGGAGTTACTCTTGTTTGAAGACCAAACAAAACAAGGGTAGGAGATTATTAATAGATGAACTCCCCTCGATACTATAGGCATACCAGATAACTCTAAGGGAAGCAACTTGAGAGACATTTTTAAGCTCGTGTAATAAAATAGAGACAGTATTCCCAATGGAGATAAATGTAGTAAGATACTAGGTAAAAATTTTGCGCAAAATTAAAATTTTTAACTCTTGAGATAAAATGTAGATCTCTTAAAAGAAGTAAATGTCGTAATTCTCATCTAAATGACGGTATACTAATAGAGAATTGCTTGATCTTACAATCGAAAGATGAATGTGTGTGTTTGAAGTCAGCAATATTCTTCTAATATGTCATACTTCATGCAAGCTCGACTCTCCACGCAACCTTCATGTTGGCAATGAGCAATATATAGATAGTTAAGACCATCTCAATATTACAAATATTGAACACTATAAATTAATCCTACTTAATGCAATTAGCTATTATTTGTATATAGTTTTAGTTGATTATTATTAAAGAAAATTATATAAGGTGCATTATTTATGTGCGTAATAAAAAGTTTTTCGATTTTAAATCATATTTTTAAATTCTGATTATTTGAAAACATAAATTTTAAATATTTATAATTATAGATTATTATGGTAAAATATTAGTGATATGATTATATATAATATACAGCATGCTAAAAGGGTGATTGAGCTCGTGACTGCTTCTTTATTCAACACTATGCTAAATGTGCATATATTCATTAGAAAATAAGTTTACTAAATTAACTCGAAATAATAACTCGTAGATAAACGGTTTGCTACGTGTCAATAAGAGAATCTATAAAAAAATTATACTTGTAATTAATTGTATTAATGATCTATGCATTTTTGGGCAAGTTAAAATACATATTACAAAAATGTTTTTAATTTAACAATTGAATCATTAATTTTATACATCATAAACTAGATTAGCAAATTAAATAGGGTTAAATTTTTTTATACCTAAGATTTATTCAGGATATATGACGTTAGAATTATTAATTTTATAAAGTAATTTTTATAAAAATCTCTTTTGAATTATAACAATTTACTTATTAAATTTCGATGGTTTTGATATACTATTAGTAGCTTCTAATAATATGTAAAGATTATTAATTAATTATTAGATATAATTAATTTAATATAAATTAAAAGAGCTTGATTTATTTATAATTAATAAAATATTTTGATCAGTCGGATGAGTTTTAATTGTTTTAGTATTAATTTAATATTAAATGTAATGAGTTATATATATTTTGAAGTACCATACTTACTATTATTTACAAAAATTATAAAACAAGTGAAGCCAATATTGCAGAAAAACTAAAGTGGCTCCTTCAGCTCCACTGCATTAGCTGTTTGGCTGTCTCTGCAGGCTTGATAAGGAAAGAAGCATACGGCTCCCTTCAGCTGATGTGACTTTTCCTCCTCCTCATTTGTATTTTTTTCTTCGCTGAATTTAATTGATTGGTAAAAAAATTGTTAAATTATTAGTATGACATATATATTTTTAATATCATTAAGTGTTTATAAATATTCAAAAATTACTAAATATTGGTATAATTTTTCCATTTTATTTATTAGAATTGTCATTAAAATAAGTGTTGATATACATAAATTTATTAAAATAAGTGCTATGCTTAGTTATACTTAATTTATTAAACCAGTAAGTTTAAAAACAACAAAAATTAAATATATATATATATATATATATATATATACATGTATATTATGAAGATCGAACATCTCTACAATTAAATCTTTACATATTATATATTATTTTAATTTATTAAAAAAAGTATTAACATTTAAAAAAAATTAAGATTTTATCACACTTCCAACGTCTATTTTGTTATACTTCGATCATTACACATAAAATATTAAACAAATATATTGTATTGAAATAAATATTAAAGTGAATATCCGATGATAAATTCTGAGTTTTCCAACTCTAATTTATTTCTATTTTGTGTATGTAGGACGCTAGTGCTAAGGCTTTGACATCAAATTCTAGATTCAATAACTTGGAAACTTCCAATGAGAAAGTAAGCATTGGTGCACTACATTGTTTATTTTATTTATTTGTAAATTATTAATTTAAATTACAAAAACAACATCGCCATAATATAAATATATGATTGTATATAATTAACTTTCTTTAAAACTCATAAGTTTTCATAGGTTGAGCTGACATTGACTTGAATAAGTGAAATTGATGGATTAGGCTCTCCCCCTTGGAAGAAGCCCAGATTTGCATTTTTAATTATTCTTTTAAGATTTTTTTGATCTCTCTATGTCACCTGCATATGAAAAGAAGAGAAAAGTATTATCTCATTGGATCACTTTTTTATGAGTTTTATATCTAGTTGCGTTTTATTCTTTGACACGTATAACGATGCATGTGCCATAACCTGATTAGAAGAACTTTACAAAGTGGCTCATGATAGACGTCTAATTTACACATGAGTGCTAAATATCTAGATGAGGGCGTCTAAGAGGCGCATATGCACAAATTATTCAAATAAGAGGTGTTTGAAGAGAGCTCAAGTAGTAAACAAACAGAATGTGTCAAGATTACTTAACGCTTGATATGTACTTGAGTGACCTATGTGCAAAATTATTTAGATTTTTTAGCGTCTAATACACACCCTGGGGCACTTGAAAGCCAAGTACATAGTTGTCTTGTGCCTGATGAGCGCTTGACAGGCGGTCAAGTATTGTTTTTGAAATGAAATGTTCTAATGTAACTTTTAGTGTTACATTTTGCATATTTTGAGATATTCAACATCGGCACACAGAGCAATGGAAGAGAAAGAGAGAGAAAAGGAAAAAAAAGAGAGTTTTTCTCATCTGATTGATTTTAAATCGTGTTCTATTCTTCATCGACCTTAAGTATAATGATTATTTTTAAAGCTAAGAATGATATTTAATAGGTTATATTTTTCTTTTTTATCTCTTACTATTTATTATTTGAACTCATTTATTATAGGATATTACATCCTTATATTTATTAAAACTTTTATAAACGAATATATTACATAGTTAATATTTTTTGGATTTATAATTTCATAATTTTTTTCTTATTAGAAAATAAATTTTCATATAAAATCTTGTATACTATTTGTAATTATTATTAACTTATTGTGCATTATCGATTTATTTTCTCACAATTCAAACAAGGGGTTCGATTCCCAATAAAGAGAAGAGACTATAAGATTGAGATTTGATATAATAATAAAGTTAAGACATATTTTATGAGTTTAAATCATTAATATAAGATATTTCATGCAATGGAGAAATTATCAAATCATTAATATTCAGAATTATAGCTTCTTACATATGAATGATAATCTTTGGTTTGAAATTTGTGGCCTGCTGTCATTATAGTTTCCAAACACAGTAGGACACTTAGGATTCTCAATAAGTTAAAATGAGCTTGTACTTAGTAACATTTACTTGTAGTTTTGTCCACGCAAATCATCTCAAGAAGCCAACCTAAAAAATTGATTAAATTTCATAACTTGAACTAACATATCATTCACCAAATCCAAGTGATGCAAAAACTACTAATCATAATAAAATAAAAGTGATCGTTATATTACACTCCCCATAAAAAAGTCTCTCAATTTTGATATTTCTTAATCCCTTATTGATCAATAACAACAATTTTAAATAATTTATAACTAATATCGATATTGTCAATATCGGATAATCATTGACATAGTGAGCAATTTCTCATACACCTTTGTGGCAGGAGGGACCAAAGAGAGGGTCAAAGTTTAAGACTCACCCACAAATAGAGGCTACTAAGCTATTACACATGACTTTTGCACTGTCCGCTCTAATTTCAATATGATTATTGACCTGAACATTATCAAATCTAATGTTATCATTAAGACTTTTCTTTTTTTCTCTATTTTAATTCTCTCTACCTTTTGTTTCAAGTTAAAGCAACTTATCCAATATTCTAACTCCTATCCTAGTACGTGATATTTATATAATGGTGAAAATTCTGGAGTATTTAACACATTGAAATATTTTTTTTGGAGTTTGATATAATATTGCTTGTGAGTTATATGATACGAATTGTAAATAATTTGACAATAATTTTTTTCACATTGTAAAATCAATATTGGAATAAGAGTTAATTATTAAATTAAAAAAATGACAATCAAATTGAAAAAATCCAAAAGAATTGCATCTTTGAAGTCTTCCTTTATATTGCGTTAATCCCATAACACCTAATTAAGCAAAAGAATAATATTTGAATAGGTTTTTTTTTTTTTTTTTATCTTTGTATTTTGAGTTTGTATATTGAGTTCTAAACATTCGAATGAGAAGAAGAAAAATCTACCTTTGACAATTCAAATCCTAAATTTTAAAGATCTTTAACAACCACATAATGACTTATAAATATAGTCACATATACCAAATAAACTCAGCACATATTTTCATCAAATAACTTACAAGCAAAATAATAATATCATCGCCTCTCGATCGACTTTTTCTCAAACTCAAAATTCATAAACCTAAATCCAACGAGCTCATTTTGATCAAACTAAATAAAAATTTTGAATGATGTTATTCGTTAATATTTACGGACTCAGGGGGCTATTCTGTGGCACAGGAGCTATGCTATGGGTTTGCCTATTGGATCAAATCCAATGGGAAGCGGGTTCTCTTCCTGCCACCCTTTTATTTTTTTATTTTTTTAGCCTTTTTATATTTATTTTTATCTTTTCAAAAATTATTTTTATTATTATATTTTTACAAAATAATAAAATATCAAAAAATATTTTTTATAATTTTTTTAGAAGTTATTAATATAATAATATTTTTAAAACATGTTATTATAAAATTATTATTTTATAAGTTTATAAAATATAATTCTCTTTATATAATAATATTTTAACAATATATAACTATAAATTAATATTTTATAAATTTATAAGATATAATTCTATTTGTGTGATGATATTTTAAAATATACAATTATAAAATTATTATTTTATAAATTTATAAAATATAAATATAAATATAAGTACTTAATAAATAATAAAAAATTAATCTAATTTATAAATAAGTTTATTTATATATTTAATTTTATATGAACTTATATTTTATAAGAATATCTAAAATATATATAAATTAAAAATATAAAAAAACAGAGAAAAAAGAGGGCTAAAGATTTAAAAAATGGGATTTAAAACATAAACAAAGAAAAAATAAAAAAAAGAGGGGAGGAGACAATCCTGCTCATTTGATTAAATCCAACGGTCAATATTCACAACACAGGCGCTGTGCCACGAAACAGCGCCCTCGTCCCAACACTCTCACACTCTCAATATGTTTATATTAACTTGGCATTCAATTAATTTGTTTTTTTAATCATATTAAGTCTATTAGTGTGAATAAAATAATAAAATATAATATTATTTAATAATGTCTTGATAGTATTTGAATAATCTTCATAATATATTGATGTAATATTTTGTTGACAGATTATGTGGGAATTTTGGCTCACACATCAAATTGTGATAAATAAGAATTATTATTAGTTCTTATTAATGAGAGTTGTCATTGGTTGAGAGTTATGGCATTAGTAATGACTGTTGAAATTGGTGATTATAATTAATATAAAGTATAATTATAGTACTTCTCCATCATTATAAATAAAATAATAATATTATTTATATTTTTAGTTATATACTCATTTATGTTATAATTTTTATTTTTATATAAAGAGAGAGAAAAAAGAAAATAAAATTTAAATTATGATAAAATTTATACTTATTTTTAACAATTTTAATATAAAAAATATATAATTAAATGTATAAATAATATTTGCCTAAATATAATGTTTGGGCTCTTTAATGGGACCATGTTTTTTTTAAAATTCATATACAATAAAAAACTTTGTTTTAAAATATACATTATAATAAGAGTTGCTCTTTGAAAAAAAAAAATACCAACTAAAGAAAATCAAAAGTATTATCGTCTTGTTGCTTTATATAATATCATAATTAGAGAGTATATGTATAAAATTCTTCAAAAATATCAAAAGACAGCTCTTTCTACTATAAATAAGTTTACTGAATTCTTAATTCATATGGATGGTATTGTATATTATAGTTAGAAATAGTGATATATCTAAATAAAAATTAAATATCAATAATAAGGAAAACATGAGAAAAGACAAAAGTACGACACCTGATAATGTAAATTAGATAGTAAACAAAAGAAGTGATACGTAACTTAAAAAATGGATGAATATGATATATATATTTTTTAATATTTTCTCATATTTTTAAGATTGAATCAATTTATATAATTAAAATTATAATAATATATTATAATATAACTGAATAGTGTCTGGCCATCAATTAAATGCGAGGTCATTAGAATCAGAAGATTATATAAAATGATATCGTATAAAAAATTTGGGTAAAATCAGCTTAATTTGAAACCCTTTTTAAGTAACCTAGTGCAGGCATAAGTGTTATGACAATTGGAAGTGAAAAAATTTTGACTCGAGATTTATAATATGGTATTCATGTGGGATTTGTTAGGGAATTGTGAAATGAGTTTTGGAATAAGAGTAGAATTTTAATTGAATTTGATAGGACTTATATTTTAAAAAATAACTAGTACGGATATTGAATCATAGGAAAAGAACTCTTCCCATTAAAGTTATTTTTATAATGTGGATCTTATGGAGATGTCACGGTAAGAATAAAGTGACATGAAGATTAACTAAGGATATTAAAGACATGTATTTATTTTTTGTTTAAAATATAATGTGTGTATTTTGAGAACGAAAGGGAAGCATTGTTTTATCATAATATTTTGACTCAAATTTATTAGACTCTTAGTTATTCTTGATAATTAATATGCTATTAATTATAAATTAGTTTAGGCTAATTCTATATTTGAATAAAATGTGTTAAATTTACTAAAATATTAAAATAGTATTTTAATAATTTCTTATCAGTAGCCCATAAATATTTTTAGTATTTTAAAATAATAAATTAAGAATTATTATAGTATATAAATTTATCTGAGTGTAATTAATAATATAAATATTAATATTATTTGTAAAATAATAATTATAATTATAATTATAATGATATTAACCGATGCATTTGCTCTCTCTCTCTGGCCTCTCGATTCTTCTTCTCCTCTCTCCCTATTTCTTCCTTCTGTTCCTATTCTTCTTCCTTAAATCCACGTCGCTGTTCCTTCTGCACTTCGGCTCATTGAGTAACAGAGGGTGAGAGAATAGGGACGCGTGTGTGCGGTTCCCGCCGTTGCCGTTGCCGTCGCCGCTGTTTCCTTGCCGCCGATGCTGCTAATCATCGAAGAAACAAGGAAAATCAGGCAAGTAATTCGTCCCTTCTCTTACAATTACTCACATTTCTTATTGTTAAAGTTTATATTTGTGTTTGCATGCCTTGATCTTGTGGGAATCGTTTGTATTTAGGCGTGAAGTGAAAATTAGGGAAAAAAAGAGCACAGCTCTGATGAGGAAAGATCCGATATTTTTAGGATTTTACAATGAAAATCTGGTTGTGTAATGGGTATTGGTATGTGTAATTACATACAAATAATTATACGAATCTGTGTATATATATGTATATATATTTCCATGTATAACTGCGAACCAAAGCAGACAATATTTTATTACCAAGACTTGGGTAGTTACATTAGGCATCTCCCAAAATGTAAAAAGACTATACTTATAATAATTAAAGTAGACAATAATTAGAAAATAATAAACCCATATAATATGGTTTAGATGTAATAATAAAGCAAATATAAAACATCACAAATTTTCAAATTACAGAAATATCAAAGATATTACAAAAATAAACAACACACCCAAATACTAAATAACAAAGTGATATATCCCAATCATGAAATCAGAGGTATGAACTCTCCAACATTCAGTGCATGGTCAAAGCTCCCATTAAACCTGCAAAAATAAATAGATATATATATAACATCAATGACTTAAAAACCAACAATAATATAATTTAAAATATTATAATGTATCTTAGAAGATTTATCAAATTGTTATTCTAAGTCAAAAATAAAATAAATCAAAACACAAAAGCACATTGGTGGCTGCCACAATAGAATATTCTAAAGAAAGTCATGCTTAAGGTCATGCTTTAGTGTTCCTAAACAATAGCTAGTAGGTTTCAAAATTTCAAATCCAACTATATTGTTGCGTCCTGGGTCCGTGGTTGCCGTACGGATTAGAGAGCCTTTGGATTCCTAAGCACGCGGCGGCGTCAGGAGAAGGGTCCGGTCTCCGTCTTTACGAATCTGGACCTGCACAACACAAACAACAAATAAGAGGCCAGGGGTCCGACAGGATTTCTCCCACCCAAGCCACTCCGACGCTCAAGTCAGCAAATTTTCGCAATGAACGGAAATGGCGCACGCTAGGAGCGGTGCGTGAATGAATGCTGTAATGGCGTGAGATATGCTTGTATGATGGTATGGAGAATGAAATGAGCAGATGATGGGACGCCTGGCTCCCTTGATGCACCGCAACGGGTGGCTAACTTTCCCGTAGTCCGAGAAGACGTTGAGGAGCAGTAACGAGCTAGCCTTTGTCAAACGGAAGTGAGTCACTCCTCAGTTCCAGCTCTTGCTTCTTCGCTAGTTTGTTCAGAGAGAGTTATGAGATCATAGTTTGAGTCTCTATGATCGTTGCTAGAGAAAATCGGGATCAGAATCGAATCCTTTTCTCTGCAGGGTGTGGGAGCTCTTATAGGCCCCTTCCCGTCGGACTTTAGGCGCCAAGGTGCCTGTTGTAAGGGCTCTTTTGCCATTGGTCATTTGTCGTGGATCCCGGTCATGTCATTGTTATGCCGTAGTAGGTGGGCTCTGGCGTTAGGCCATGTCACGATTTTCCCGAATGAGGATTCTTGGCTACTGCAGGCGGCTGCGTGAGCCGTTAGCTGTGCCATTGCTTCTCCATTAATTTGCCCTTTCCGCCTTTACGCTTCGGCGGCCGCATTAAATGTCTTTGCGAGTTCCCGTTGCCTTCTGCCAGCGTGGCTCTATGCATGTTTCTGGGCTGGGCTCGTCGTCCTGCGCGAGCTCTATTATCCTTCTCGTGGGCCTCTAATCTTTTCATGGGCCAGGACATGGGACCCAACACTAGCCCCCCATGCCTGGGCCGGCCAGTAGTCGGGCCCGGCATGTCCCTTGGGCCCATTCCGCAACTTCACAGCCCTTCTCGTGCTGCACTACCGCTTGTCGTTTTCTGGGTTCGCACCTTCCCCAGGAGGCTGGCCAGGCTTTTCAGGCGCTGCCGTGATTCGTCACTCCGCCGGGTGAGATTCGCACGCCTTGAGTTGCATCTGACCAGGGATCTTTCCTGTTCCGTGAAAGACGTCTGCTGGTTGCCGTGCTGCGTTGGGCAAGAGAATGGCTTGCACCTCGCCCATAAATAGAAGGGGCACTCGAGCCAGTGGAGTTCATCCCTTAGCAACTATCGGAGAGACGATGAGAAGATCCTGGCTTTCCCCGCCCCCGGCGGGTGTCCGAGAAGGAGTTGGATGGATTGGCCGAATGCTTGAAGCTCTTGATGAAGACTGTCTTAATCCCCATGCTGCAGTTCGCTTTCCGTGCTAACGAGAGTGGCTCGGCCATTCCGCTGTCTTCGTGTACCTCCTTCCGGGTTGTGGCTCGACTGACCCGGGGTAGAATCTTGGCAGAACCTGTGCGGGTATGTCTCCTGCCAGCGGAGGCTTCCACGCATGCTCTTCCCACTTGTCAGGTCCGAGCGCAGTCCGCGGAGGGTCTCGAGGCCAGCAACCTAGCGAGGGAATGGGGGGGTCCTCACCCTACTTCCTCTGAGGGCTTTCCTGGCCTCGGTGTTGATCCCACCCCGGTGGATAGTGCTTCGGAGGCTTCCATCGGGGGGTGTGCTTCCGTGCCCGCCCCAGTCCGCTCGGCGAACCACCGACGGCTCCAGCCGTGGGCACCTCATGTAGATCACGTTCGCCAAGCTCATCTGGGGCATAGCAATGGAGCATACGGGACCTCGCATCGTTGTCTTCCTTCGTCTTTCTCGTAGAGTTATAGTTGCAGATTTTGTACTTTGTAAGAAATCATGGATTAATAAAAGAAGTAGTCCTTTTTGCCTTCATCTTCTTATTTCCTTTATGCATGCTTCTCTTTTGCCGGGCGCTTTCTCCTGGTGATCTGTATTCGACTTTGTGAGAGTAGGAGAGTTACTGTTGGCAGTCGCGTCTATTGGCGTGACCGGTGCATTTATTATCTGCGTGGTCAGAGGACGTCGCGTCGCGGAGTCTTGCCTGGGAAACGCGCGAGGCTTTACGGGCCTTCCACGTGTAGGATTCCTATCGGCTGGGCTCTAGCGCCTTCTGCCCTTTCGGGGCTGCTGTCTTTTCAGGAGAAAACTTGTCTATTTAAACGCACCATTTTCTCCTGAACCTTACATTTCCTTGTGCTTGTGTGTTTATCGGTAGATTGCTCTCCCCATGCGTGCTCTCTTGCTGCAAAGTTGATGGAGGACTCCTCTTACGACTCGGAACGCTCTTCTGACGATTCTGAGTTTGGCTCTCACGTTCCCAGGACTTCGGGAGCCGGCACTTTAGGAGGGGCTCGCTCCGAAGCCACGGTAGCGGGTCCTTCTCAGAATCAGAGAGCGCCCCTGGGTTTCGAGAGGGTCGAGCCGCTCGTAGGGGCTGCAGCAGCTGAGGTGGAGTGGCTGAGGGCCCGCGTTGCACACCTGAAAGGCGCTTGGATTGAGTCGGAGTCCAGGGCCACACATCTCGTTGGTGCCAATGTGGGGGCGCAGGCCCGCATACTGGCCCTTGAAGAAGAGATCGAGCAGCTTAGGCAACAACACGAGGCTGAGGTTGCTATGCTGCGGTCAGAGTTGAGGACGAGGCTCCCGAGGGGGTGAATCTGCTTCGGGAGCGGAGTTATCTCGGCCCCGTTAGGCTTTGCGGAGGCTGGCCTCGCTGGAGGATTCAAACTTCCGCGTTGGCATTCTGGATCCTCACAACTCACATGCCCGGACTCGCGAGCAGTTAGTGGATTACCACGTTCGAATCTCTTCCACAGGCCATTGGGACCATTAACTGATAGCTACTTTTGTTGCTGCCTTTTTTTTTTTTTACACACGTGTAGCCGTTGTAACGGGGCTTGTGGTTGTAATAAAATTTGTTATTTCATCGCACCGTTTCATCTTCTGAATTTCCCATTCTCTGATTGGCTTCTTCCGTTTTACGTTACCGTGCGCATCTTTGTGGGCTTCTCTATCGTGAGCCCTCATTTAATACGGAGGCATCGGCGTGGATTCCTGTCAGACGGCTGAGGCGATGCGCTTGCCAGTCTGGCGTTTGGCCATGATTGCGAACGATTTCTGATCCTGCGGTGCGTTGTCCGGCTGGCACGTGTCCCGATTGTCTGCGGTGGGTGCCGCTTTGGCTTCCTGCCTATTGGCTTTCCGTTGCTTATTTAAATCAGTCAGGACGGCTTACCCCTCCTGCTGAGATTTTTCCCGTAGCATACTTGTGTCAACAGAGAGAGAGACACGGTGAAAAAGAGAGAGAGTTCTTCTTTTTCCCAGGCTCCCAGAGCGACTCATCACGGTGTTTATAACACCGAGTCTGTCCTGACTGCGGGCGCCGTTGCTGCCCTTGTGGTCGACTATGGTATTCCCAGCGATTGGAGTTATCGCGTTCCGGGCGCACTGGATAGAGCCAGCGCCCCCCAGCGGGCTACATCACGGTGTGCGAGCACCATCTGAGGGGGCCTTCGTTACCCTATGCACTTGCCATGTGTATGCGGCTTGACGCGCCCAGCGTTGAGAGTTCCGGTGGCAAGGCTTCATCCCAACGCCTTGCGTTATTTGGTGTCTCTGTGTGTCTTTGCCCACCTCCACGGTGGTTCTTTCGATGCCAAGGTAGCCAGGCTGATCTTTCGGTTCACGGAGTCGGAGGATTGGGTGTCGATGTGGCCGAAGGCGGGATTCCGCTTTCGTGGAACCAATCCTGACTCGGTGAAGGGCTGGAAGGAGCGGTTCTTCTTTCTGCAAGAGCCATCCGACTCTGAGCTTCCACGGGTGTGGGGTCCGATTTCGGGATTCTTTTAGGAGAAGCCGCCGGCGGAGGATGCTGTGGAGGCGGCGGAGCTGATTTCAGCCATTAAATCTGAGGAGGCGAAGTTCTCCGTCCAAGGATACTTCTTGACTTCCATCACGTTTGAGGCCTGCAAATGGGGGCCTCCGTCGGGGTGGAAAATTGCTTGGCATGGCAAAAGAGAACCTGGAGATACGGCCGCTCCTCGATCGTCTGGGGCGGACGAGGAGGAGAGTTGTTCGTTGTTGGAGTTGTCGACCGATGACGAAGAGGAGGAGGCTCCCTTAAAGAGGTTGAGGGAGGCCGGAGGGACTTCCACACGGAGGTCCCAAAGACAGGTCGCCAGTTCTTCGGTTGTGGTGGGAAGTCCGGCTTTGAAGAGGGCCACGAGGCGTCAAAGTTCTCCTTCACTTTATTGACCACAAGTTCAGAGTCACTGCACACAACCAACGACGGCACGGAACACTCCTTAGCCAGTCGTAGGCCCGCGAGGAGGGCCTCGTACTCCGCCACGTTGTTTGTGGCCGGGAAGGCCAATGTGACTGAGTACGCAATCTCCATGCCTTCCGGTGTCCTTAGCACGACTCCGGCTCCGCTGCCTGCTTGAGTGGATGATCCGTCCATATTAAGGGTCCATACAAGAGGATCGTGGTCTTCCACACTTCCTGGGTCGTCATCTTCTTCCGGTGCTGGCGTCGCCGCTTCCACAATAAAGTCGGTCAGAGCCTGTCCTTTCACGGTTGGCCGGGGCAGGAACTCCAGATCGAATTCTCCTAGCACGACAGCCCACTTGACCAACCGTCTGGATGTCTCCGGCTTTTGCAAAATCGATTTCAGTGGCTGATCCGTCAGTACGATGATCCGGTGCAACCGGAAGTAGGGCCGCAACTTCCGCGCTGCATAGACAAGCGTGAGTGCCATCTTTTCAGTGTGCGGGTATCGGGCCTCCACATCCGTCAGCACCCGGCTCACGTAGTATACCGGCTGTTGTCTACCCTCATGCTCTCCAACTGACACGGAGCTGAGAGCTACTGTTGACGTAGCTAAGTAGAGGTAAAGCTCTTCTCCCTCGGGCGGCGGGCTTAGGAGCGGTGCGCTGGATAGGTAGGTCTTCAACTCTCAGAAGGCTTCGTCGCATTCCTCGCTCTACCTGAATCCCTGCGACTTGGTGCCCCTTAGCACCTTGAAAAAGGGCAAGTATTTTTCTACTGACTTGGCGAGGAATCGTGAAAGGGCTGCTATTCACCCGGTGAGCTTCTGTACTTCTTTTATCGTTCGCGGAGGGTTTAGGTCGAGGATGGCCTTGATCTTCTCTGGGTTGGCCTCAATGCCGCGTCGGGACATGACGAAGCCTAGGAACTTTCCCGAGGTCACCCCAAAGGCGCACTTAGTGGGATTGAGCTTCATCCCGTGCCGTCGGAGGACCTGAAAAGTCTCGTCTAGGTCTCTGACGTGGTTGCTGGTAACTTTGCTCTTCACGAGCATGTCATCGACGTACCCTCCACGTTCCGTCCGATCTGGGCCTCGAACATCTTGTTCACAAGGCGCTGGTAGGTCGCGTCCGCATTCTTGAATCCGAAGGGCATCATTTTATAACAGTATGTCCCTTGGTCGGGTCATGAACGAGGTGTGCTCCTCGTCCTCGGGTCTATCCAGGATCTGGTTGTATCAGTACGCGTCCATGAAACTCGGGAGCTCGTGCCGGACGTGGAGTCCCTGGCGGGTCGATCTGGGAAGCGGAAAGGCTGTCTTTGGGGCAAGCCTTGTTCACGTCGGTGAAGTTGGCCTTACATCCGCCACTTCTTTCTTTGCTTTTCTTCACTAGTACAACGTTGGACAGCCATTCAGGGTATTGGACTTCTCTGATGAATTCAGCGTCCAAGAGCCTCTTCACTTCTTCCCTTATGGCGACCAATTTCTCAACGGAGTGGTTCCTTCACTTCTACTGAACGGGCTTTCGGCTCAAGTCAAGGCCCAACTTGTGGACGATAACTTCGGCCGGTATCCCGGGCATGTCAGCGGGAACCCAGGCAAACACGTCGGAGTTGGCCCTAAGGAAGGTGATCAGCCGTTCGCGTTGTTTGGGCTGGTTGGCTCGCGTCTTGTGAGCGGCTGTACGACGCCTTGCTTTCCTAGAGGCAGAGGCTTGGGATGCTGGAGGGGCAGCCCCTGGCCAGAGAGTCCCCGTGTTCTTGCACACGGCGCGGAGGACTAGCTTGGTATCGCCCACGTCCACGGCGGTGGACGTCGGGCTCTGCACGGTCGTTCACTTGGTTCCCGACAGGGGGGTCTTCACTTTGGGCAACGACCTCCATCGCCGGAGCACTAGCTTGTGCTTGAGTATTTACCATCTTCTGGCGTTCAGGAGCAAGGTGGGAAAGAGACACTTGGCTTCTCTTCAGTTTCCCACAGATGGCGCCAATGTTGCGTCCCGGGTCCACGGTTGCCGTACGGATTAGAGAGCCTTCGGATTCCTAAGCACGCGGCGGCGTCAGGAGAAGGGTCCGGTCTCCATCTCTACGAACCTGGACCTGCACAACACAAATAACAAACAAGAGGTCAGGAGTCCGGCAAGATTTCTCCCACCGAAGCCACTCCGACGCTCAAGTCAGCAAATTCCCGCAATGAACGGAAATGACGCACGCTAGGAGCGGTGCGCGAATGAATGCTGTAATGGCGTGAGATATGCTTGTATGATGGTATGGAGAATGCAATGAGCAGATGATGGGAGGCCTGACTCCCTTGATGTACCGCAACGGGTGGCTAACTTTCTCGTAGTCTGAGAAGACATTGGGGAGCAGTAACGAGCTAGCTTTTGCCAAACGGAAGTGAGTCACTCCTCAGTTCCAACTCTTGCTTCTTCGCGAGTTTGTTCAGAGAGAATTATGAGATCAGAGTTTGAGTCTCTATGATCGTTGCTAGAGAAAATCGAGATCGGAATCGAATCCTTCTCTCTGCGGGGTGTGGGAGCTCTTATAGGCCCCTTCCCGTCGGACTTTAGACGCCAATGTGCCTGTTGTGAGGGCTCCTTTGCCGCTGGTCGCTGTGAGATCAGAGTTTTTCCCAGAATGAGGATTGGCTGGCTGCCTGCAGGCGGTTGCGTGAGCCGTTGGCGCTGTGCCAGCTGCTTCTCCATTGGCTGCCCTTTCCGCCTTTCTGTCGGCAGCGCATTAAATGTGCTGCAGAGTTCCCGCCGCCTTCTGCCAGTGTGGCTCTACGCATGTTTCTGGGCTGGGCTCGTCGTCTTGTGCGGGCTCTATTATCCTTCTCGTGGGCCTCTAATCTTTTTATGGGCCTGGGAATTTCTTCATGGGCCAGGACATGGGACCCAACATATATAATGTGTAATATAATAGCAAAAATTAGAGGATGCTCTTTCAATATATTTAGATAGCATGATATATTATTTTTTTTATCAATACTAATATGTTTTTTTAAAAGTAAATGAATAAATAAATATCATGTTATCTAGTGAGATGCTCCAAAAACATCTCTCACTTTCAAAGCCCGTATCAAGAAAATGAAAAACAAAATCAAGTCCATATGAATTTGGCTTGAAACAGCTGCAATTCTTTGGCCTCAACTTTGCAAGCTACCAAGTTTACATAAGCAAAAGCAAATCCAAATGCCAAATTTAAGTTCTTATATCTCATGAAATGAAATGAATTGCTATAATATAGTTCTTAACATTGGAATGAAATGACCATCATAGTCATTTTTATTGGTTAAGAGGTTACAATTATATAACTGAGATTCTATATGTTGAAAGCTTTCGATGCATCTCATAACATCTAAAATATATATTTATTTATTTTTTTATTTGACATAAGAGACTAATGATTGGTAAAAAAATGAGATAAGACTCGAAATATAATAAAACATGAATCTATAAGAATTAAGTGCCGATTACATGATTGTAACCTTTCAGTGCATATTTAATTTTGACAATTTGCTTCTCTATTAGAGAGACGTAAAAATTTATAAATCAGTACAAATAATTAATTAAATTTTAACGAATTAAGTAATAAACTCACCTTATTTTTGTGGCTCAAGCACTAATCTTTTGATTCTGTGTCTTCTCCACTTGTCTTTCCTTCCATGGATTTTGTTTCTATGTCTTCTCCACTTATCTTTCCTTTTATCTTACATAGCAAAGCCGTGTTGTGCATTTGCGAGTGTCAAAATAAAGGAAAAAAAAGTCTATATAAGTTTATATTATGAAAGATAAACAGCTATGATTAATTTAAATATTTGATCTTAAACCGTCAAATGATTCCCTTGGTATAAAACTGAAGAAGTATATTTTTAGGTCCTCCATAAATAGGCTTCACGCAAAATTTTAAATGACCTTGAGAAATCATACAAACTTCCATTCTTTATATTTCCTCACTTCTCGCTTATTTTTTATTTTTTTCCTTTCAGTATTACAGCTTCCCTATCCTTTTTGCATCTCTTTTACATGCTTAAACAAAAGAAGTTTGTAGATAATTGGCCAATACAATTGAAAAAAAAATGCATGATTTAATCATTAAATACACCACAAAAATAATCAATTGGGTAAAAAAATGAGCAAACCAAAAGAGAATAAAAGAAATTGGATTAACTCTACTTAGTATCCATCTTCCGGTGGTTTTCAAAATTAATATATCTACACAAGAAAAGACACTAACCTCCTCCTGCAATTGAAAAAAAAAACAACAATGTCAAAACAGTCATTTTAGCCCTCTCATGAGCAATGGTACAAATTCTAGAGGTGGACTTGATAAACAATTTGTGTGTTGACATTCTATATGCGTATATATGACTTGTCCAGGTATAGGGCTATGTTTAAGGTTGCTCATGCAACATCTAAAATCCTAATCCTTGCATGATTGCAACCACTCATTTTCAAAAACAAAAAAAAGAAACAAAAGAAAAAGAAAAAAAAAAGCTGTACGGGTACAACAATTAAAATTTATTATAATGGTGCAAGCAAATCGAAAATGATATATTAAAAACTTATTGTTAAGATTACTCTACATACCTTTTTTTGATAACTGCGTTAAGATCAAAGTACTCTTTGTCATCTTTTCAATTTATGTTGATTTTGCATAGCCTTGGGTTGCTCTGAGATCCAGATGAAAATGTTTTCATCATTGGACATTCTTTAATCTCCACTTCTTCCAAGGATGGGAATTCTAAGGCTTCATAGTTCTCAGAGCTAAAATTGCGTAGACTTCATAAGTAATAAAGTTTTATGATTTTTACACGAGGCAATACAACTGTAATTGGAGCAGCATTATTAGATGTATCCTCAGTACTTTCCTATGCAAGCATTTGTTCAATGTCTTTGCAGTCTTGTATGTGGATTTCTTCAAGCTGTGCAAATCCTTCACTACACATGGAAGCTGTGAAAAGAAACTTCAACCCATGGATACAGGAAATCTTTAGATAACGCAGATTTTTAATTGGAAAAATCATCCATGGAATCCTTTGCAAATTGTCCATATAGGATAGTGTCAAATTCCTCAGCCGAGGAAGCATTGTGGAAGAACGTCCTTTGAGATCCCGTAACTCAAATAGAGATTCACATCGGCCCAATTGAAGTTCTTTTATAGGCTTCAACTTTTGAAGCAAATCCCATAGAATTGGATTTTGAAATTTGTCAAAGTCCACTTCTTTAATAGATGGATCCACCTACCTACTCCTTCGTCGACAAAATCTCCTTCTACTCCGCGAGATTTCAGACCGATCAAATCAAAGCCGCTACTTCTCCAACATCACAGGACTCAACAAAAACCACCACCAAATCAAAGTCCTCAAACCGACATTCAAATCAAATTCTCTATCTAAGGATCCAAATCGAATCTCACAACCAAAGGCTACGAACCCACATGCTTCTACTGCACTATTCGAATTGATCACCTGACTACGAATTATCACTATAACAAATTTCGACCCAAAACATTGTCAATAATAGCCCTTAAGCGATCCACCCGCTTACGTTGCCAGATGATTAACTATTTTTCCAAAATAATTTCCTCAAACCTCTATGATCAAATTGAACCACAACTATCTCCATACAAATAACATTTCTAAATCCTCATAAGAAAGACCTCAACTGTTAACTCCAATCCATAAGTGGAATAACCTTGATCATAGACTTTCAACAGCCGTAACCCATAGGCAATCACCCAAAAACGCTACATCAGAACACAACCTCAAATCTTCCTCGAGAACATCACAACCTACCACAGATTAACTTGATCCATCGGGGATCAACCAATTCAACTTTGCAGACAATACGTCCTTTATTTCTAGAAAACTCCCCTTATACTCATCATTCCAACGAACACTGATAGCTACTAAGCCCAATGTCCCACGGACGCTACGATTCTCAAGGAATCCTCGACAAATCGCTTAGCAGATTTAAACAGACTCAAGAAATCACGCACCTTCGCAACAAACGATGGCATTTCCCAACTGGTCACCACTTCAATCTTCTGCAATTTCACAAACATGCCATCGAAGAAACAACACGCCCACATAACACTACTTACAACCAACTCGCATCTCCTCAATTGGGCAAACCGCAAACTACCATTTGCAACTATGACAGTCCTCAAACGGACCTCATACCCCACATAAAATCCTTGAACAAATCAAAACATCATTAATGAATCCATCACAAATAGACTCAAATACGGTCGAAAGATCCAATTTACAAGATCGACAAAAGATGCCAACGAAATCACTAACCTCAAAATGCCACCGAAGCTCACAACGGCTGCACTTTCATCTTGAAGACAACCTCAGGTATATTCTCCCAATATCCTTAATTGACAATACTCCAAGTACATATCGATTTAGAAAACATCGAGTAACAACCATTGATCAAACAAATCACCTACCAATTCCAAACATTCGCTTATCAAATAATTCATTTCCCAAACGAATTAAATTTCAATAATTCATAGATAACCTCATAGATTCTTCACACTTATCCCAAAAGCATTTAACAACCCACGGCAAGGCACTCAACCAATGCCTCATCGACTCTATGCAAGGTCCTCAAAATCGATGTCGTTCCTGATATAACCTCAACAACCTCAACTATCAATTAAAATACAATTCAGGCTAATCATCTCCTCAAGAAATAGCCTCGAATTACCATACAACCAGAAAACTTTTTAATGACCACATAACGACTCCCAGATGTGGGCACATATGCCAAATAAACTCGGCATACATTCTCATTAATTAACTTGCAGGCACAAATATATCAATTCATCACCTCAATCAGCTCTTCCTCAAATTCAAAATTCACAACCCATATTAAGAATCAAAATATTCTTATTTAATAATCCATACTAATATGGCGACTCGCCAACCAAGTCATTCCTAATATCACATCAAAGTCCGGTTCATCAAATAAGATCAGGTCAATCAATCATTGATGTCTACAAACCCAGACCGGATATCAAAATCTACAATCTTAACAGATCAAAGGTTTACCCATTGGGGATAAACTTTATCAAAGCTCACTCCAAAAATTGGAAAAACATACAACATTTACATGCAATTTCAATGGCCACAGACTCAATCTGTGCCTTCACCAACTAAATTCACCTTCCTTACTATCGCGAATGCCAAACAGAGAATGACTCCCAAAATTGCTTCCACAAAAACATCTCAAGAAGTGGAATACGGCACTGAGAAGCCCACCTCTGGCTTGCCTCACTCTCCAACTTATGAGTAATAGACCAAACTTCATTTGAACTGCCAGAAACCTCGAACACCTCCTCCACTTTCTGAAATTCAATTTAAGCCTTAATTGAGATTAACCATCCCAAAATTTTTCAAATCGGCTCACATTTAGTCATTCGAAGGACTCTCCTTCTTGCCTACAACAAACTATCCTTCACAAAGCAACCAAATTCCCATCTGGCTGCTGAATCGAATTACCAATTACGTCGCTCTTGCGGCTCAACACAGCCAATTAATTGACTTTCCGAGTCGAATTCAAACATTTACAACCCAAACATCCCTTTCATTATCAAAGGCTGCATTTATCACGCCAGATATTCAATCAATTTCTTATCCGAGATGACCCAAAATCACCTCTCCATGCGATCTTTTCTCTGATACCACAGCTGTCACGACCCGGGACCACAACATACGCATGTCAAAAATAAAATCAATAATAAGATTTCCATCATCAACAATAACCCATCCCGGATGTGACAATCAAACATATGCAGGACCCAATATAAATAAAACCCGCACAAGATCTCATCGGATATGAATCCGGACAAATAATACATGACCTGCTAACCATGATCGCAAGGGAGGTATCCAAATTTACAACAACTCATCCACATAATGCAATAACTCCAATATTATACATACAATGATCAAGGCCACCATCCGGCCATAAATAATAATCATAACATATCCTCGAGACCAGAAATATACCAGATATAGCATCTCCACTCGCCAAAAGGAATATCCGAGCCCGATCACGTCCGAGCTCCTGCAAGCGTATCCATGCCACTAGTCTGAAGGGATAAAACATGAAAACGTGAGCCTAGAGCTCAGCAAGTATCATCGTATAAAAACAGTACTCATAAATCAGGTACAGGGATATCGCAAAGCAATCACGTAAAACAAAACACCATGTCCGTGAAATCCCTGAAAATCGAGGAGATGTCTCGTACTAAATCGTCGTCCGCATTAACTCGTCCCTCCGGGACAAAATCATATAAACCACGATCCGGTAAAACCTCATAGACGATATCATATCATATGATCCGAGGTCACATGAGCCGTAACCGTCACCACATCCACGTGGAGACACATACCGTCGTCCGGATCTAAAACTCATAATGCGTAAATCAAGAGAAAACAGGAACTAAAACATAAATCAAAACACGCCCGGTTTTATCACATCGACGCATCTGAGACATTCCTATCGCCCATCCGTGGGCCAAACCACGTATCTCAAATCATCATACACCCAAATACGTGCAGAAATACAAAGCATGCACGAAATCGGAGAACCAAAGATCAATGGTACCAACTTGAGGAAGGGTTACCCTCGTCTGGTAACCACGGCTATATATATCGGCTACGAATTAGGCCAGTAGCTCAAGGCCATCCATGTACTCTGTCTCCCATAGATAAGGAACTTGCTCACTATGTTTTACCACCCGCGGCTTTGGGTGCAACCTCAAGTTTTTATTATATATTAGGACGTCCGAATATATTAGTTTTCCGTCAATTCCTTACGATGGTTCTCAATTAAATACACAGTGGGGCGATACCTCATCTTCCTTATGGCGGAAGTAGCCAATCCTCATCTTCCTTACGGCGGAAGTAGCCAACCTCATCTTCCTTACGGCGGAAGTAGCCAATGCCTCGGATCACGTAGTGATCCCACCTGGCGACATGCATGGTTAGTGCAAGGCCCGGTTCACGGTTCCACAATATACGGATACCAAACATACATATATATCATCCGGTGTCCAAAACCCTCCAAATCATAAATACAAGTACAAAACCACCGCACAACCGATAAAACATACATGCATGTATACAATTGATAAATTGAGGGTATTTAAAAATACATGCATGTTAGTAAAATCTCCGCCATAACAAAGAGTCAAAATACGCTAAATTAAATCGGACCAAGAATAGGCCGGAGGATACTTGCCTTAACATCATACTGCAGATTCGAAGAAAGGATGTCCCGAAGCACTCAATCGAGCCTTTCTCTCTCCTCCGCGTCTCGCCCTCTCTCCGCGCACCCTTCCTCCTCTCTGCGCACAGGCGCCTCCACGCCGCACTGCCCGCTGCTGCTGGGTCATCTCTGCCCTGGCCACGAACGGCGTCGCAGACCTTCCCGGGCGACCCCTCCACCGCTCGCTGTCTCCCGTCCCCGGCCGCCGTCCTCTCCCGCAGCAACCCTCTCTCTCCGCGCGCCCTTCCTCTCTCCACTGCACGGCCCTTGCCGGCCGCTCCGCCGCGCCGATCGACCACCTCACCACCTCACGAGGCCGCCGCCGGCCTCCTCCGCCTCACCCGGCCCACCGCCGACGCCGTTAAACGGCCGTCTCTCTCCTCGCGCGACTTCTCGCCGTCGATCTCCTCCGTGTTCCCACACCTCGCACCACCGTCGCGCCGCCTCAACCACCGACCGCCGGCTTCACCTGCAACCTCGTTTTTGCATTTGCCGCCGCCGCCTTCCTCTCCCTTCTCTTCTTCTTCCTCACGCAACAAAACCCTAACCCATTTTTCCCCCCCTTCTCTTTCTCTCTCCCCGATTCTTCTCCTCCTTTCTTTTTCTTTTTCCTTTTTTATTTTCCCATTTTCCTTTTCTTTTACTTTATATATATATATATATATATATAACTTTAATTTTAAAATCCCAACTTGGCCTTCGGACAACATTACGGGCACACACCGGGCCCCACTCCGCACCTCCGATCATTCCCAAAAATTTCATAATATTTTAATTTATTTTCACCACATCCGAAATACCCAAGAATCACAATTAATATTAAAATAATCCAATTGGGATCCGGAATATCACCGACTACCCTAGATCTTTTGTAGTCCATCCACAAGAGACATTTTGATGTGCTTTATAGCCGGCAAAGCAACTTGCATTTATTGTAGACAAAGTAATAACTTTTATTTAATTAATCAGGTCATATGAACCCAAAAAAATAAAAAAATTATAAAATGAATAATTATGCTTTTTTTTTTCTATACAATTCAAATTAGATAATTTTTGAGCAACAACACTTTATCCTATTGAAACAGCAGTTTATCCTATTCAAACAGAAATTCACACAACACATTCAACATTATTGATAAGTCCCATGACATTTATTCACCATCAAATAAATGTGCAATAGTAATTGAAAAAAATTATCATCCTTATAAACTAACCTAACATTTGAAATAAGATAATATGCAATACATAATTATGGTTTGAAATTCTAATGTGAGTAGATTATTTGACATCCATCACTGCAGGTGCAGGTAAGGTCAAAATTAAAATTTGTGTCATAAGTAGTTAGATTATTAATAATATTGTATAGAGAAAGGCAAAGGGAGGGGGGCTTGTGTGAGAGCTGCTAAGATTAGGAAAAGGCTACACTTTAAATGTAACTCATCGTATTAGGAGAATAAATAATTAATTAAGGGTGTAATTATAGGTTTATATCAAGCAGTTACAAATACAAATAAAATCGAATAGAATCTTTATTTTGATCTCTTTTGGCATTTTTTTTTAACCTTTACTCTAAGATAGAACTGTTTGGGGGTGGGGGGGGGGATTTGACTCCCTATTAAGTTGTGGTTGTATTATCAAAATTTGGAGGAAAATAACTGTTCAATTACTAGTTACTATAACTTTTATTTTATAATATTTCATTAATACTAATATTTTTTACTATCTATGTTAAACAAAATAAAAAAGACATATGGGTAGATTCGTTTAATCAGTACTCTAAATTAAATGAGCACAAAAAGGATGAAGATATAGAATATCAAAAATCAATAGCATATGTATATTATATACCTTGTTATTGAATAGTGCATCTGAATCTCCTGGATTTTCTGAGCTGACAAATGTCACCATTTCTCGCAAATTAAAGCAATGGATGCTTTCAAGGGATGGGAATACAAGTCTGACACTCCCTCTGAAAAAACATTTTAAATTCGGTAGAAATAGCAAATGTATATTTCGTAACTTAGGGAATATGATCATCTCCGTGTCATTATTCTTCATATCCCCAATTTCTTTTGCAATGATTTCTTTCAAATTCAAATTACTTATAACGTCAAGGATGTCGAGTTTTTTAAGGGCTGCGGCCACAGACAAGGGGCATAATATTTCTAGATTTGGACACCGCTCAACTTTTAAATTCTTTAGTTTTCGAAAACTATGATGTAAAATAACATCCTTGCTCCAAATGCTCCTCAGCTCTGGCAGCAGCTTAAGTTGCAAACTAACTTACTTCGGGAATGCTGGAACTCATCCTCAACATTTGCCAAATGCCACAACTCCACAATGCCACGTAGGTTGATAATCGTCAATTCTTTAAGGCTAGGAAATTTCATCTGTAATGTATTATCCATAATATGTTAGTAATGTCTTAATTTTTTAGTTGTTTTTATATTTCAAATCAAACAATTATGATAATATCCCTTGTTTATTTCTACTCAGCCCTTATTTATTTGTTCAATTTATTTTAATAATTTTTTATTTTTCAGTATTCTCTCCTCCCCCCAAATTCATTATTTTTATTATTCACTCACTACTTTTTTGCTAATCCTCTCGGTTTATGTTTTTAGATATTATTGTTTCCTCTATAAATCTAATCTTCAATATATATATTTTTTTCCTTTTAAAAAATTCTCGCGGCGTTTTATCTGTAGCATAAAAAATGCTAAAAATGCATCCAACTTTTCACAAGTCTTTTCAAATTCATTCATAAATCCTTCTTCCTATATATATATATATATATATATATATATATATATTGTAGAATTTGAGATTCAAGGTAAAAATATATCCACTTCACAAAAGCTGTACAATCTGCTTTAATTTTTAATAATCATATATTGATTTATACAATGTGAAACCAAAGATAAAACTTATATCCAACTTTGAATTTTTAAGAATGGATTTATAATTAGATAATACCCCATATATTGAATGATTTAAAAATCAGAGAAAATATTAAAAAACATAAAACAAATAAAAAATAAAGGTTAATGTGGCCTCCCACTGCCTCACCCATCACTGCCGTCTCCCCCTGACTCGCGGCCACCGTCCAAAGTATACCTCGCGCTTCCCGTCAAGGCCCATGGGAAAGGCCCAATTTTGCCCCGTCCTAGGTGGTGGAAGTGCACCACTACTGGTGGTGGATTAGTGCCCTTGGGTTTTTATTTCTTACTTTTGCATTTTAAATTTTTATTTTAATTTTTTTAATAAAAATATCATATATAAATTTATTAACTTTTGAAAAATTAGGTGACTCTTGGTCTATGCACATAATCTTTGGAATTTTATTGTGCCAAATGATGAACCAATAATTAAACATGCATGACAACAAGTATTTCTAACTACCATAAATCACATATATTAATAAAAAATATAATTTGTAAAAAATTAAACAATTATTAAACAATAATGCTTGGGATGTACCTTTTCATCGAAGAATGGTCGGCTATTCTGCACGTCATGATTGTCCCAGAAACTCCGAACAAATTTGATATTACGTAAATACAGTTTCTTGAGATGATGAAAAGAATCATATAAATTAGGTCCATGATATATCCCTTTCAACTTAGACATATCTCTGGCATATAGTACCTCCAATTTCGGAAATGCACAATCCTCATTCAACTCATTTGTGCTTGCAATGTATTCTATATCACTGCAATCTGCAACATAAAGGCTCTTCAAGTTTCTGAACCCATCATTTACCAAGCTATCAGTGACATTTGTCAAACCTTTAATCTTGTTTAGTATTAAACACTCAGTATCCTTGAGCAAACAATTTATACTTTGTTTAAGTGGCCTGTTGGCATTGATATCTTCCAAGTGCAAAATTTGTGAGTACGATTCCCACTGTGATGTTTTAACAAAATTGCCATCAAGGGAAGAAAAAAAACAATTTGCAGGTTTATTGCTGATAGATATTAGAAACCGTGATAGATGAGGAAAGAGCAAATTGTCAGGTAGAAGATGAATGCTTGGAACATGCATTTCCAGCACAGTCAAGTAAGATAAGGATTTCAACTCAATCAAACTGGCCCCCTTTTCTTCAATATCCCGTCCGTAATCGTCATTGTAGCATTTGTAATTGTCCAAGTTCTCCCACCTTTCAAAACGATGCATCATCATGTAGAGCCCTTCCAATTCCGTGAGCCTAGCTATGATGTTGGCCTGGATTTTTCGTAGTATTGAACACCCTGTCAAATCTAACACTTTAAGATGTACTAAGTTCTCGAATTCTTTGGGTAGCTCATCAATGATAGATTTACGCAGGCTAAGAAATAAAAGATCAACCAACGAGACAATTGCGGAAATATCGCTTAACTCACTACACTCTAGATGCAACGTTCGCAAATTCTTTAGCTGAGTGATTGAAGACGGTAATGTTAGGAATTTTATTTTTGAGATAACTAAGACTTTGAGATTCTTCATTCCTTGGAAGAAGACGTCCAAAAACTCAAATGGTCGGCTGCCTTTCATTAGCAACATTTCTAGCTTCGAAAATTCAAATCGACTCAAAGATTCATGATTATCTACAAACGTCATTGATATCGCTGTGTAAGTTTGGAAAGTCTCCTTCATTAGCCATCGAGGAAATGATCCAACCTGAAAGATATTCCCTCCTGCCATACCAATTGTAAAAAAAAAAATCTTAGTTGACTTTAAAATCTACGGGTAGGATGATTGTATAGTTAATGTAATCAATGCTACGTAAAAAAGAAAGCATCCTAAAAGGACATTTATCAGCTATAATTTAGTTGAAAATTTATTGATATGTATAGACAACTAAACCAAATTTCATTATGTTTAATCCTGGGAGTGTAATAATTTATTATATTGAAAATTGTATATCTCTTGATGGGATGGGAAGGGCTTGCTCCGAGCCAAACAAACCTTTGGTGGGGTGATGGGGAGGTGACTTGGGAATCGAATTACCTACATTTCTCAAGACACTACAAAGTAATTTCACATTTTGTGGAGACAGACTGAATAATAAGGAGCTAGCTATGATCATTTACTAGGTAGTTAAAGAAAACAAAATCCTCTATGCACAGTGCAAAATGGGTATGGTTTAATTAGTGCATACCGTCAGTTTAACTGATAGTTGGCATCGAACAAAAACTAACTACAAGAAGGAAATTGTTGGGCCTGGGAGCCAAGCTACATAATCGAGTCGAGAACAAATCTCTCCATGGATTAAATTATCAAATCCTTTATTTAAACCTATAAGAAGTTGTGACAATAATTTCAACAATAATCATAATAATAAGCAAACACATGATATGAAATTTCTTGTGGAAGCATTTTCAATGTAGGACAAAAATATGGGACCTTATATATGTATAACTCAATTATAAATTATGAGTATAAATATATTAATAATAAACATATCATTTGATTTTTCCACAATATTTAGCTCGCGGCTATCTCATAGGAAGTTGTTAGAAAAATAATCTAGGCTGTTGCTCAAGCCGCTGGCTCTTGGAGGTCACACAACCACCCCTTGCTCTAGAAAGCAAACAATATAAAATAGTGGATATTTATAATGGACATAAATTCATAAGAAAGTGACTCATTTTAACAGAAACTAGTAATAATAATTTTTTGTTGGGTGATCTTTGAGCGCATCTACATACCTTTGATTGCAATAGACATTGAAGCCGCTCGAACAATGTCATGTATGTTGACATGATGTTCATCCTTAGCCTCCAGCAATAGGGGTGAAGATTTGAGTTCAGTTGCCCGTAAATATGCTTGCTCTATCGCTTCATCCAATGAATTCATATATTGAAATAGCCCTAACCCGGCCCTGTATCTCATCAAGTCTTGGACGGCTATACTCGAACCCAATGGAAATAGGCAACATAGCAAAAAGAATTTTTTCTTTTCCTCATTGCTTATAAAATTGTAACTCCACTCCATGATGGGATACACATTTTCCTCCATAGGCCCTCCAACTATCGCTGAAACTGTCCTCCCTAGTTGGTCAGCAGCACGTTGCCAAACCGACAAATTTCAATTTCTCAACGTGTCTGCCAGGGCAACAATTGCGAGCGGCAAACCTCCACACTTCTTCACCAACTCACCCGTCATGGATTTGTACATATCATCATGATCTGCTAGGCACCCTGCTCTTTCTAAGAACAACTTTGTAGCTTCTGTGTCATTCAAGCCCTGCACTTGAAATTTCTTATCGGTACCCATCTCATGGCACACAAGTTCGCTTCTAGTAGTCAAAGCTACTTGACAATTATGAGGAATTCCAACTCTGTCTAAGTCAACTTTCTTCCATATATTGTCTAGCATCACAACAACATTCTTCCCTTCCTTTGCTAACATCAGCTCTCGACACTCACCAGCCGACTCCTCGAGATCGTGTTTCTCTTTCCCTTTGAGATTTAAGCGCTTGAGCCTCTCATGTATTTTGCGTGCCCTTTCATCTCGCACTTTTGAGATCTTGCAATGGCAAGCCAATCCTTCTCGCTATCTGTTGTTGCATCTTTAAAACATCCGGAGTTTGGGATATCTCTACTATTATTACTTTACTAAACGATCCATCAACTTCCACTCGCTTGGCGACTTCTTCAATTAGGGTTGTCTTCCCAACACCTCCCCTCCCGTAAAGGCCAATTATACCGACTTCCTTGTCTTTTAAGGCTCCCATTATCTCCCGAGAGTCGATTCCTGGAAGCTAAGCTCCGGAGTACTCGAGTTAGCGTGGATCCTAGCTTTGACGGCTCCCTAGGTAGAGTTATTGCTCTAGAACTGCAGTCCTTCATCTTCACGAATTTTTCTTTAATAATCCTACACTTCTCTCTTTGACCCTCTTGCTTACAAGATAGCGGTATTTCAAATTCTTACGTACGAAATCAAAGAAGCACCGGTCCTTCTCCCCTATTTTATCCTCATCCATAAAGTCATTCCATTCATCGTGGGCCAAAAATGCTTCCACATTGTTGGGGAAAAAACACTCGGACTGCTCGGTGACCGAGCGGACAGAGTTCTCGGACAGCACACAGAGCAGAGCTCTCGGATGGCAAGGAAAGTAAGGATAGAGAAGAAAAGAGAACACACAAGTTTTAACGTGGAAAGCCCTTCTATAACCAAGGGAAAAACCACTAAGAAATGTACTATAAGAGAATTGTTTACAGGTGTTGGCTACTCAAGCTCTAACGAAAGAAAATAATCTCAAGTGTACAACCTTCCTCTCTCAAAGTGTATCTCACTCTATCTTTACAACAAAGCTTGCCCACAGCTCTCTCAAGGCTCTTAGAACTCAAGATGTCCCAACTCTAGCACACACCAGCAAGGGCAACAAGTTTCTGTATATATACACAAAAGGTGGCGTGTCCGCCCACCCTACTGGACGTAGGTCTCCAAACCTACGCCCTAGGCCTGCCATGGCAGGCGCATGCTTGGCGTGTCAGATCCAATCAGAGTGGGTGACCAACCCACCCGCAAAACGGCCACTGCCAGCCTACGTTGATAGAGTCAACGCCACGATTCTAAGCTCCTCGTCCCGTCCCGCCGATCGCTTCGGACATGGCGCTTTAAAGGAGTCCTCGTCCGTTCTTCCCAACGGAGTCCGGACATCATTCCACTCCCGGGAGTGACCCCAACAAACTTCCCCTCACGACCGAATGGGAGTGAAGTTAGTTAGGACCGGTAATGTCACAACAAGCTTCTAGCTTCCTTCGCAAAATCTTCAATGACATGTCCGAGACATTTTCTTCGAATAGGACCTTCCCAATTGATAGCCGCCATCATCAAAAACATCTCTCACCCATTGATATCGCACGTCAATATGTTTTGACCGAGAATGGAATGAGAAGTTTTTACACAAGTGAATGGCACTTTGACTATCACAAAGGACCTCGTACGTCTCATGCCTTAGACCCAACTCTTGGACGAACCTCTTCATCCAAAGCATCTCTTTACAGGCCTCGGTCACGGCAATAAACTCTGCTTCCGTAGTAGAGAGAGCGACGACTTCAACGACTCTCTGCTAGGAGACCGCCCCTCCCGCAAACTTCACTAGTATCCGGACGTTGATTTTCGAGAATCAACGTCCCTCGCCATATCTCAAGGTCCGTGTACGTAATCGCCCGAGGCTTTTCATTTCCAAATTGCAAACCCGTCTTGGAGGTCCCGCATAGATATCTCGAAAATTCACTTCACCATGCAGACAATGCTCCATACTGGGTTTGAGAGGAATCGCTCACAAGGCCAACCGCATGAGCAATGTCCGGCCGCGTACACACGGCCGCAGACATCAAGTCGCCAATGGCCGAGGAGTAAGGAATCTTACTCATGCGCGCCTTCTCGGTGTCCGAGGACTGACACCGCGCGTTGCTCAACTTAAAATAGTTGGCCAAAGGAGTCCGAGGCTTGGACCCTTCCATGCCGAATCTCTCAAGCACCTTTTCAATATAGCCTTCCCCGGGATGCCCAAAGCTTCTTGCCCTCTCGTCGATGAAATTCTGATTCCAGAATTTGTTTCGCGGTCCGAGGTCTTTCATGGCGAAAGACGTCCGAAGTTGCTTCTTGACTCCTTGATCCGAGCACTATTCAGTCCGACCACCAGCATGTCATCCACATAAAGGAGAAGAATGACAAAGTCGTTTTCTGAGAACTCCTGAACAAAGACACAGTGGTCCGAAGAAGTCTTATGGTACCCTTGTCTGACCATAACAGACTCAAACTTCCGATACCCCTTTGTCTCTGAGCTTGTTTTCACCCATACAAGCTCTTCTTCAAACGACAAACGGTCCTCTCCTTTCCTTTGACTTCAAAACCATCTGGTTGCTCCATGTAGATCTCTTCTTCTAGATCTCCATGGAGGAAAGTCAGTCCGGACATCCAATTGCTCAACCTCCAAGTCCAAGGTCTGCCCGATTCGAGCACTACACGGACCGAGGACATCTTCACAACGAGCGCAAAAATTTTATCAAAGTCAACACCCTTTTGTTGATTAAATCCATGACCACAAGTCATGCCAGGTCTCGGGCGCGGGTCCTGGTCGCCTTCAAAGCCTCTAAGACCCATTTGTTCTTAGGGGGCCTTCTTCCCCTTAGGCAACTTAGCTAGCTCAAAGGTATGGTTCTCATGAAGTGAGGCCATTTCCTCTTCCATGGCCTCAAACCATTTATCCTTCCGGGAGCTCCTCATAGCCTCGCCAAAATCCTCCGGTTCTCCAAAGATCGGCCGAGGAGGACGTACTCACTTGCCGGAAGGCGGACGGACGGCCGCCCGGGCACGGGACGACCGTCTCACAGGGGCCTCCTCATCCACTTGAGGCACCAAATCTTCAACTCCGATCCCGAGGCGCTGGAATCGCCCGATCTCGGTTGCAACAACTCTTGGTCGACGTGGGACGAAGAAGGCGTGGAGGCGGACACTATCACCGCCACTTTTTGTCCGTCGGGAAGTGTTGGGTAGAGACTTCAATTCTTTCCCAAAGTCCTCTATGGTCTCGTCCTCAACGAAAATCACGTCTCGGGACCGTACCGCCTTCTTTTCCTTTGGGTCATAAGGTCTGAACTCAAACTCATCCTCGCTATAGCCCAGAAAGACACATTGCATGGTCTTTGGCTCAAGCTTAGTTCTCTCATCTCTCGGAACATGAACAAAGGCTTTGCGACCCAAAAGTTTGAGATGGTTGTAAGTCGGGTTCCCTTCCTTGGTCCAAATCCGCCTGGAACTTCCCATCCAGAGGCTTACAAGGCGACCGGTTGATCACGTGGGCGGCCGTCTTCAAGGCCTCGGCCCGAAAAAGATCCCGAAGCCCGGCCTCGGACAACATGCACCGACCCTTTCCATCGTGGTGCGATTCATCCTCTCGGCCACGCCATTCGATTCTGGCGTCTTGGGTGGAGTCTTCGATGTTTGATGCCGAGAGTCTTGCAATAGGCATCAAACGTTCCAATGAACTCACCGCCCGTTGTCGCTCCGTCACGGCCTTTAACCTTTCCGGTTTCTCGCTCAACAAGCGCATGGAATCGCTCAAAGGTTCCATGCAACGGTCCTTGGTTTTCAACGGAACACCCTGCCTTCCTTGAACAATCACAATGAAGGTCACAAAGTATTGTGCACCCCCAAATGACTTCTCCGGTTGAGGCCCACACACGCCTCTGTGTGTGGACGAGTTCCAAGATCTCGGACCTCTTGGAAGACGCGTCTCTGAAAAGGAGACCCTTCGTTGCTTCCCCGTCATGCGGTGAGGGCAAGTCCTCGACATTTCTCCATCCATCTCGGAATGAGACCCTTTTTCACCCAGATAACTCATGCCACGCATACTCATGTGTCCGAGTCTTTTATGCCACAGCCCGAGGACTCCACACTTCCCGTAGCATTCACCTGCTACCTCCTACACGGCGTTCATAGTGTAAAGGCTCGAAGCCTTTACTCCTCGAGCAACCACCATCGAGCCCTTCTTGACTTTGCCGTCCACAAAAGACGCTGCAGTAGCCTTCATCGTCGAGCTGTCCTAATAAATGATATTCATGCTAATATCGGGACGTGTCGGACGTCCCTCAAAACCAGCCGGGCACCGGTGTTGGTTAACAAGGAGATGTCTCCTCGTCCAACAATTTTGAACGCCTCTAAGTTGCCCATCTTCAATACTGGGGCGCGGGAGTATAAGTAGAGAACGACTCTCCGGGAGTGACGTGGATAGATGCGCCAGAATCCACCACCCAGTTAGAGGCTTGCTCAGCCACGCTCACTGAGTCTTCAGACTCGCAAGCCAGAAGGAGGTCACCTCCTGTGACAACAGAGACCGAGGACTCTTCCTCGCCGCGTCTCTTTATGCCCCTATCTCCTCTAGCGTTCTCATGCTTCCATTTGTAACACAATTTCTTGATGTGGCCCTTCTTGCCACAATGATGGCACTCCATATCCTGATACCGAGAACGTGACTTACTCCGCCCTTTGTCTTCAGACTTTGGGCCACGTCCTCGGCCTCTTCCCCTTGACTCAGTGACAAGGACCTCGGATTGCTGAGAGGTCGTCGTTCCCTGAGAATGCCGCCGTACCTCCTCGTTCAGCACAGCTCCTTTGACCATCTCTAAATTCACGACGATTACTGTTTGGAGTCAGTGTGGCGATGGTGACCCTCATGGTCTTCCATGAGTCGGGAGGGTTGCTAGGAGCCGAGTCCGAGCACCTCATCCTCGAACTTAATACCCGTACCCGGTCACGGTCCACACATTACAAATTCATTCTGTGGTCCGCAACAGATGATCCGTCCAGAACGGATATGTACCGCCTCATCAAGTGATAAATTTTGTTATTCCCGGACTTAGAAGCAAAAAGCTTCTCCGGCTTTTCCTAAAGCGTCTTGGCATTCGTTTCTCTGCGAACGTGGTTGTGCATGTTGTCATCAACGAATCGGCCAGTATAAAGCCGCACACTTGCTTGTGTTCCGAGGCGTCCATGCTCGTCCTTTTGCCGCAGGCTTTTTGTGGGGCAAAAATGGATCATGCATGGACTTTAGATATAGCAAGTCGACATCTTGCTTTGCAGTGTCATAGTTGGATCCGTTCAAGTAAGGCATTTTGCTTCCGTAATCCATAGCAGCCGACAACAAGATCACCGTACAAAGAACCTAGGTCTCTGGTACCACTTGTTGGGGAAAAAACACTCGGACTGCTCGGTGACCGAGCGGGATGAGTTTCGGACGATAAAGACACTGAGAGCAGAGCTCTCGGACGGTAAGGAAAGTAAGGATAGAGAAGAAAAGAGAACACACAAGTTTTAACGTGGAAAGTCCTTCTATAACCAAGGGAAAAACCACGAAGAAATGTACTATAAGAGAATTGTTTACAGGTGTTGGCTACTCAAGCTCTAACGAAAGAAAACAATCTCAAGTGTACAACCTTCCTCTCTCAAAGTGTATCTCACTCTATCTTTACAATAAAGCTTGTCCACAGCTCTCTCAAGGCTCTTAGAACTCAAGATGTCCCAACTCTAGCACACACCAGCAAGGGCAACAAGCTTCTATATATATACACAAAAGGTGGCGTGTCGCCCACCCTCTTTGGACGTAGGTCTCGGACCTACGCCTAGGCCCTGCCATGGCGGCGCATGCTTGGCGTGTCGGATAGCAGAGCTGTCATCGGAAAGTTGCGGCCGGCCGCAACATCCAATCGAGTGGGTGACCAACCCACTCGCAAAACGGCCATGCAGCCTACGTTGATAGAGTCAACGCCTACGATTCTAAGCTCCTCGTCCTCGTCCTCAGCAACCGCTCGGACATGACGCTTCAAAGGAGTCCTCGTCTGTTCTTTCCAATGGAGTCCGCGGACATCATTCCACTCGGGAGTGACCCCAACACACATCTTTGAGGCAACAATCTACGAATGGAATAGTCGTTTCAAGTTTCCGTTCACCATCCTGCACCTTTTCTTCGACTTCTTTCTTCAAAATCTCCAGATCATGGTGTTTACTGCGAAGATCATTTATGTTGCCGTCGTGGCGGCGAATATAAGACAGTACTTTTTTGTTCTCAGTCGTGGCCAAGGCAAAACAGCTCCCGACTGCCTGATCTACAACTCCTGCAATGACGGCTTCCATTGCCTTATTTTTGTAAGATTCCTCTCAACTCCAACACTGATTTGCAGTGTCTAGAGATCAAACCAATGTGGTTTGCCCACTAAACTTTCAAGTTGCATTTTTCCATGCTGCTGTCCAGCTAAATAGTGCATCTTCCTTTCTAGATAAGAGCAAAGGCGTAGGCCCCACACGCTTACTCTACACCATCAAAACAAAAAGAAAAAAGAAAGAAAAAGAAGGGTGTTTCCATTGAATAAAAGTATATTAAAAATATTATTTATTAATTATTATAAATTACCATTAAATTTTTATTTTTTCAACAAAATAAATATTATAAATTTATTCTATGAAAAAATCATCAAAATTAAGTTTAAGAGAGTGTGAATTCTTGCAGCGGCACTAGAAAAAAAAAAAAGAAAAAGAAGTTGGGTAGAGAAATACAAGGGACAGAGAGATAGAGAAAAAGTTACATTTAATTGGTTAATTTTTCTCTGTGCGTGTAGAATTGAATTGAAATTACTAATTTTAATTTGTTTATTAAATTACATCTCATCAAGCGATATTAAATTTTAAATTTGATATATATATATATATATGGAGTAATGTTGACTTGTTCAAACATATTGTTGACTTATTCAAACATATTAAAAAAGTAAATTTTAATGCTTTTTCATGACTTCTCATGTTCATATCTATGCTTTACAGTTGTCACAACTGACCAATTCCGTCATTTAAATTTTGTTTAGATCTTTTTTAGATGGATCACGTTGCTGCATAATTGTTTTGTAGTCAATAATCAATTTTTTGACTTTTCATTTAAAATTTATTTTTAATAAAATTAATATTTTATTATTTAATTGTTTCAATTATAAAGATAATAATTTTTTTTTTATAAAATATGAAATGAAAAGGTTCAATTTTAAAAAATAATTATTTTAAAATATTATTTACATTTACTATTACTTCAAATTAGATTTTAAAAGATAATAATTCCTATGTTCCCTCACCGTTCCACCTCCACGTTTCTATTTAATCTCGCAAATGTGTGGGTGTGTGCTGCCGAGTGAAGAGGAAGAAATTTGGGTTGTGGGTGGAAAAACGGGAGGCGTGGTTCATACTTGAGGCGTTTTCTTCCATCGCCGTTGCCAAATTCATCGTTGTCGTGCCTTGTTCCACTAAAGCCGACTTCCCAAATCTGAAGCCGAAACCGGAGCCGTGGTGAAGCCGAACCTAAGCCGTGTTCTGGAACCGTGAAAAATTAGGTAAGTGAATCCCGTTTATTGTCATTTCTACTTAATTTGCAAGTGAATCTCGTTTACTATCATTCTACTCAAATTTGAAACTGATTCCTCATAAATCCTTCCTTCTTCGTTGGTATTTTTGGCTGTATGCTGCTTGGATTCGAATTTTGATTCGAATCTGTCTCTCTCTATCTCTCTTCCCCTAATTTCCACCATTTTGAGGTGTAAATTGGATGGTGTGTGTTCGTTGAGAAAATTGAAGAGGAAGTAGATGTTAATTTGTTGTGGCCGATTCAAAAGTTGGGTGAGAAAAATAGAGCTCCATGCTCTGTTCTGGTCGTGGAATGGGTGAGTGAAGGACTTGTCCAATTTGAGGTTAATTGTTGTATGTATTGAGTGTGTGTAAATGTGTAACAGTTGAGCTACTATTGGTGCGTAAGGCGTGAGTACAGCTGTGTGTGTGTTGATGTGAAGCAGTGTGTGTGTGTTTTGTGAGCGTGGCAATTTGAAGGAATTGGGGGGTTGGGTGTATGCTTGTGCTTCGTGTGTGTGTTGCATGTGTGAGTTGTTTCTGTGTATGTGTGCAGCAGCAAAGGCCGCTTTGTGTGGGTGTGTGAAGCGGCAAGTCGCCGCTGTGGGTATGCCGAGGGTGGGCGTAAGGATGTGTCTATGTGTGTGTGAAGGGCGCCAGAAGGCTGCGTGAAGCGATGGGCCGTGTGTATCGGTTTGGTGGCTCAAGCAAATTGGACCATGGGCTGGGTTTGGTGGTTAACAGCACATGGGCCGTGGGCTGTGATGCTGGGATTTGGGTGGATGGGAGTAAGACGTGGGCCATGGGCTAGAATAATTTGGTTGAGGGTGTGTGCGTGTGGATTGAAGATTGGTGGGGCAGGTATGTGTGTATATGTGTGTGTATACGTGTGTGGATATATGTATACACATATATATCTATATATATGTATATATATATATGTATGCTAAAATGTATAGTTATATGTGTATGTACGAGAATATAGATTGTAAAGAGCATAGAGGATATTTATAGTTGTATATGTTGTATGTATAAAGGTATATTGGCCTGTGTTCGGAGTGATACTAATTATATGAAGAAATAAATATTGCCAATTAATTGTTCGAACCTTGTAAAATTAATTGGGGATGAAAATTTAAAATAAAAATATTGTTGACCTTAGTTGTAGGCATCGCTCCGAAATAAAATAGTAAAGTACTTGAGCTGATCATATCTTGATCCGTGTATTCCCTTTGGATGTTCTGAGATACGTTCCTTTGTGTTAGATTTGATGGTATAAGTATGGTGTGGTCAGCACCGAACGACGTTTTGTTATTGATATTGCAAAGCTTTATTTGCGTTATACTCAGTGTGTGAGTATGTGTATTTGTTGGCTTCTTACGGTCAAGGTTGAGGAGAGTGTGTGAAAACATTGAAGTATCTGGTCGAATGGGAGGCTTTGATACTTTAATGTGGTCTACGCTTATCCGATACTGATTTTCGTGTCCTGATGGTGTTGAGGTACATTGTCTAATTTGGCGGGATGCTTATGGCCATATGAACATCATAAATCATGATATCGAGGATATCATGGTGGGAGATGCTGGGTTTGACATGTGAGGTATCTTCCATACCTGGTAGAATCGGAAGAGGAGCATGTAGATGAGGTCATCTGTCCTGGTTGAGTCAGATGATGAGCATATTCGGGAGACGTCTTTACTTTGTGGGGCAGAGTCTCTGTGGACCATGGATTTGGTCGGAGGTCAAACTTGCGAGTATCGGGTAGCCCGTGCAAGTACCCAGTTGTTGGGGGATATACGCAGCCTTTGGTTCACAGTGGCTGAATAAAATTCGGGAGATTTCTTGTGATTTTTTATGATTGTGAGTACCTCATTTGTTGTGTTGGTAGTATCCTTGTGTGATTTCTGAGATATTCGAATTCGGTGGAATCTATATTGATTTTGATCGTGATTATGCTGGTCGTTCTCGCTGACATATGGACCAGGAAAATCCCCAATCATTGTTGATGTCGGATTCCAGGGGATTACCATTGATTATTAGCACTCTTGTTGTTTTTGGATGTATGAGACAAGTGGGACCTATCTTATCTAGAGTCGTATTTACGACGTGTTGTAGTCTGTCTCGGATATAATAGGTTTTCAGAATATGTTGAGACCTTGGTAGATGGTATTCGAGATCGTTATTGTTATTAGCATTTTTTATTATTATCACTTGTTGGGTTTTGACTCACCCTTGTGTTTTCTTGGCTCCAAATTGAGTAAACAGCGTCTAGTTTGGAGGAGATACATCTGTGTTGCGAGAAGAAGTTTCGATAGAAAAGAAGGTTTTAGTAGCCAGTTGAGGAGTTTAAGTTGGCATGGAGATTTATGTATTTTCTTTTGTTGAGTTTATTTCTTCTTTAGTATGTCTTTGTGGATGATGAATGAATTATCATAATGTAGTTAAATTAAAAGAATGAAATAGTCTGAAATGTGAAATTGTTATTGTTTGTTTTAAAATTTTAGTTTGCGTGTGTGGCTTGTGCCATGTATTTGTGTATTTATGCTCGGGTTGCCACAATATGCCTTTTGAGGTCAGTCAAATTTTTAATACCATTCTTAAAGAGTTGTTATTTTTTGAGAACTTCAATGAGATTATAAATTTTTATAAATACATATGAACTCATAATTTTCAGAGAAATTCACATTTTATGTTATTTTTTTTATTTTATTTGCTTAAAAGTTTTTAAAAAATAATAAAATATAAAATAGATGATAAAAATTATTATTATTATTAGTTGTTACAGCGAACAAAAAAGTATAAAAATATGAAAAGAAAGCCAATCCCTTGCTTTATTATTCACTTACAAAATAAAAAATCAATTAATTATTTTTTTAAAAAATACTGTTTTTAATTAAAAAATTGCAAAAAAAAAAAAAAAAACTGCCTAACAAGCAAAAAAATATATCTATTTTTCCAACATCAAGTAATTTAGAAACGAAAATTAAAAGATAACCTTCTATTTTTTTTGCTAACTTAAAGGTAAGAATCTGATAGCTGAAAAGAAAAATTCAATCTTTCTTTTTATTACTTTCTTGTAAATTAAAACAAAAAAATCAATCAGTTTTTCAAAAAAATAAAAAATTTATTTTTTAGATTAAAAAACTAAAAAAATTTAAAAAAAATTTTGCAACGTTAAGCAATTATTTGAAAAATTTTTTAAGAATCCCAAAATTTTCTTTCTTTTGTTCTCAATATTTTTACTGAATTTATTTTTTTCCCATCGTACATATTTATTATTTGCCTAAAAAGTAAACAAAAAATTAGTAAAAAAATGAAACAAATTGAGGAAAAAAATATTTGTTTATTCCTATTTTCTTAATTTATTTCTTACAAACAAAAAAATTAAAAAAAGGAAAGTAAAAATAAAATTTGTACAAAAAATCAGAAGTACCCACGTATATTTTCATCTGGTCAGACCATTGAACACTTTAGAAACAAATATTGCAAATTTCTCGAATAAAAATAAAAAATTTGTAATAATTTTTTTCCTTTTGATTATTATTCTGTTCTTGGTAATTTAGTTTCTTTTTTTTTTTACAGAGCAAAAAATTATATTCAAATCTGAAAATTTCAAAAAAAAAAAAAAATAATTTACCACTTGGCACGTTTATTTAGATTTCATAAAATTTTTAAAAATAAAAGAATACAAGAAAACTGTAAAAAAAAAAAAAAAATCCCATCTTATCAAGGTCAAGTATAAAAAAGGAAAAAAATTTGAAAAAATTTCTTTACTTTGTGTTATTATTTTATTTAGACTTAAAAAAAATAATCAAAAAATTCATTGACCAGCTTTCAATCTAAGTAAATACAAAACGAAAAACCTAAAAGGAAATCGTTTACAGGTTCTAATTTTTTTTAAAAAAATTATCTGCTTATATTATTTATTTAATCTTTTTTTTTTTTTTTTTTTTTTTTGTAGAATTCTATTTTATTTAGCCTTACTCTAAGAATAATTTTATGACACACATTACACAATGAGACAAACAAGGTAACATAAAAGAGGGACTTCCATTAAACGCTATTAACGACGATTATACCGTTCATTATTACTTTGCACTGGCCACATAGCACAACTTTGTGTATTACATTGCATTTAAGCCATAATATTATCACTCTCAAACCTCAGATAACATAATTGCTATAATAATTTTACAAGACAAATTATAACAATCCTTATTAGCATATAAAATATTTTTTAAAAAAATATGTGAAATATTTGTTAACAAATTTTTTATAGGGGACACATTCTATTTTAAACGGTTCTAATTTTTTTTATAGAAAAGATAAAAATAAATATCTGATTTAATTTTTTTAAAATCTCAAGCTATCTCTATAAGGATGAGGATATAAATGGAGTTTTTAAGGGAAAAAAAATCCTATACATAAGTCATAAATCTCACAATGCCAAATTATGAATTTTTCTCAAAAGGCAATGAGACATTTTACCAATGTAATGAGAAATTTAATGGCCACTAGAGTACTTGTCCAACAGAATTTTTTGACTGTAGTCCAAATAAGACCTATGAGTATTTTGAATCTTTTGGCCAAAAATGCATAACAATGGGATATTACACACACATACCTAGTTATAAGTTTAATATAAGGTAAGAATTTTGAATTATATTTTCAATAATTAATAATTAGTTAATAAAAATATAGATATTAAATAAAATTTTGGGTCAAAATTAATTTTTTAATTAAATTATATTGGACCGAATGACTCTGTTTGGTTCCTAATGCATGTATATACCTATTTTGAATAGTAATGACGCATCTAAAAAATACTTCTAGAACATTTGTGCGTATTTTAGGCAAATTAATCACATTTAATATATGGTCGATAGACTTACATGCGTATTTGTGAAATATCAAAAAGATATTTCAATTAAATTTAGATTAATTTTGTATTGGAACTGGATGTATTAAATTCACGAAAATATTAAGAGAATAATATGAAAATTTTTACCAATAAAAATAATTATTTTTAAATCTTATGGAATAATAATTAGTCTGTGTTATAATAATAATATGTGTTAAATATTTACATTGGTAAAATTAATATTAAAAAAATGAATCAAATTAATTTAATTAATAAAAAAGGAAAATAAATTTCATCCATTAACGTATTTTCATCACCTTTTCCATCTCCTACCCTCGGCAGCCATTAAAATCAAATTGAGGCGCACCCTCCGACCCTTAGGCAGCCTTGCCCGAAATTCTTAAAAATCAAATTCATTCCCCCAAACGCCCGTGCACAGTTGCAGCCGCATTTCTTCTTCTTCTTCTTCTTCTTCTTCTTCTTCTTCTTCTTCTTCTTCTTCTTTAATTAATTGTGCAATGAATCAGCAGCCCAAGCGCCCTCGGCCACGAACCGTCTCATGCAAGTAGGGGGGATTGAGATAACTGTGTGAGAGGGGGAGTAAGGGTCGTGTGCTGTTGCCGTAAGTTGCTGCCGTGATGGGCCATTACCGCCATTGTCGCCGCCGCAGTTCTGTGCCGTGGAGAAGCTGCTACTGCCGCTGCTATTTATCGTCTGAAAATGAAAATCAAGCAAGTGAAGAATCATCTAATTTGTCTATAATTTTGGTATCATTGGATTGATGATTAAATTTTATAAATATAGTAGGATAACTTGATATTTAGGAATTTGGCCCGCCTCAATGTGTTTCTGTTGGGGTTCGAAACCTGGATACCCACGATCTGACACAGTGGAAATCCAAACATTCCGCGTCATCGTTGGCTACCAATTTAGTGAAAATAAGGAATAAAGGATGCACAATATTTTAATGTGAAAACCTCTTTTCAACTAAGAAAAAAATCATTGGACAAATTCTGAAAACTTTCATTATGTAAAATCAATTACAAAAATCTTGAAACAGAATACCAACAATCCACCATGATTATACAAGCCCCCGAAGAACAGATAATAAGAAAAATAATTACCAATAGTAGAAAAACTCTCATTCTCTCTTATCTCTCTATCTTTCTCTTCTCCTTTTTCTCACTGTGGTGCTCTCTTTTATCACAAATATTTTACAAGTGTGGTAAAATGGCAACCTCTATTTTACCCCTATACACATGTGGCCTGACGCACAGCGCCACTAGTAATTCTCACACACTAGCACAGCCCTTGGTGCCTAGCATACTGGTTCTTTGTGATTTCTCACACCAAAAACAAAAGCTCTTGGTGCGCCTTTACCAACCTTTTTGCCTTTGACCGGCCACTTTGTTCCATATTGGCAAAGTGCAATTTGCGCATCTTCAGCCCGCCACGCACCTTCAGCAGGTTAACTCGTAAAATTGAATCTATAACCGGTAAATCCTATGCAATCGGCCATTTTGTCCAATCTTGGCAAAATGGTCCAACCGGATAAAATGACACAACCTGCTATTTTATCCCAACCTGAGCGCTTTCCTCAACCAGTCAACTTCATGATGACTAGGCACTTTGTTCCTCAGCCAATCAACCTGTTGACTGGCCATTTTACCTTATATGCTGGTCAACCCATTGATCGGTCACTTTGTTGCCCGAAAGCCTTCTTCCTTTACTCTCCAAAAATTCTTCTGATAACAAACTTGCTTGTTAAATTACTCACAATGGAGTGATCAAATCCAACAGATTCTGTATTGTAAAAAAAAATTCTACAATCGGGTGAACAGTCTAGTTAGTTCAAAAAAGATGATGAATAGTGCCTAGGGGAGGAGAAAGACTTTGGTTTCGAGTAAGTTTCGAACCCATTGTTATAATGTTTTAAAAATACATTTATATTAACTAAATTATCATTTTTATACTATGATATGCTTAGTATAATACTTCAATAATGCAATGTGATTTCCATTTTGGAGGTATTATTAATTGAGCACTAAAATTTCTTTGGCGATTATTGAAAGCTGTCATTTTAGTCTTGGTAGTAATAATGGGCAATTTTTAACTCGTTCGTTGACACTTTAAATAGATGTATTTTTATCATTGTGATTATTGGTCTTAATATATGGAGTGTATAGATTAACAGTAAATTATTTGTTCTTAATTTTGACTTCTCGAAGGGGTAAAAATCGAATGACAAATTGTCTTGGATGATCACAAAAATTTAGTTTTAAATTTCAGTGGCTGTATAACGTGATTTCAATTTCGAAAGTATTATTAATAGAGCGCTGAAATTGCTTTGACAATTAGTAAAAACTTTCATTTCAATCTTGGCAGTAATAATGAGCAAACTTTAGCTTGTTTGTTAACACTTTAAATAGATGTGTTTTTATCCTCGTAGTTATTACTCTTAATATATGCAGTGTGTAGATTAATAGTAAATTATCGATTCTCAATTTTGACTTTTCGAAGGGGTAAAACTTAAGTGACGAAGTAGCTTGGACAATCACTAGAATTTAGCTTTAAATTTCATTGACTGTACAATGAGTCATATTTAATTCAATCATTTACATGGCAAATAAATGTATTTGTGACTATAATTTTACAAATATTACTCTTTAACATGTGCATTTTAATAGTATGTTACAAAAATGTGGTTTTGTTAATATGAAGGCGTAGAAAATTAGCAGCAAATACATGATTGTGAGCATAATAATATACGCCATTGTTCTTGGAGTTGGAGGCACGGGTAAGCCGTGTCGCTGTTCCATGAAGTTGGTAGCCGTAAAATGTAAAACTTGGGGCAAATTTATTAAATTGAGGCAAGCTATGGGGTGGATGAATATCGTCATACCATGTCACATTATATCCCATTATATATATGTGTATGTGTGTGTGTGTGTTGGAATTTATGTCTAAATGGTATGGTCTTTAACATTATTTAAATAATATATATACGTCATAGTTCATAGATTCACTAATACATGTTGTGGAATGTGAAATGAACCTCCATTAATAAGTAGTTAACTTACTGTCTTTGTTGCAGAGAGACAAACCTCTTGCATTACTTATTCTTAGATTCTACTACATTTTACTGATCTTTTTGTCATCAGATTAATAAGTGATAACAAGTCCAAATGGAAGAGAGAGCATGCTGAAGCTCGCAGATAGGATGGTGATAAGCTTCTGTGCAGGAGTGAGTGCTTCAATAGCTCACACGTGGACAACCTTTTTCAGTACCGGAGTTAATGATGTGAGGGTGATGACATGAAAGAGCATAGACATTCTCAAAAGACCTTCTGTTACTATATTGAGCATTGCTACTTCATTTTGGCTTCTGGTTCAACCCAAGTGAGTTTTCGACTTCTTTCGTGATGAGATCGCTCGTAGTGAGGTACATATATGTTGTATCTCTACTCAACTTATTATGGTATAAATTTTGTGAAATATATTAATAGTCATTCGATACTACTATTACATAGAAACTAATATAATGCATTTAGCTTAGGTGATGATAAAATTGTCCAATTTGAAGAGCCACACAGAAAACTGTACCACATATTTATAAGAATATTTTTCATGAAGTAATCTTCAAAAGGCTTGACTTTGTAAATAAATTTTTTCAATTCAACGTATTAATTTATTAGGATAAATTTTAATATAATAGTAATGTCATTTAATTATAACTATGAGATCATTTGTAGGTTCAAATAATAAAATAATCTCTTAGTGGGCAAAACTTATGAACCTATGTCTCCAAATCCTACTATATTTGGGCCCCATATGCTAGACCTTCTTTTAGAACCGTAAAAGATTGGTTGAAATTACTCTAGGGCAGAAAACTGGTTAGGTAACATTACATACAAATGAAAATGAATTTATTCATCATTTGTTTAAAAGGGACTAGCTAGTCTTTTTTCCCTCAAAGAATATTACAGAAATCATTTAATAATCTATCTAGACTCCATTTGTTATAAATGTAGTGGGATATCCTTTCAAATGGTAGGGTTTTTTTAAGAAATGGCACACATTACAAATGGACAAGACACATACAATTAAGTTTCGCTGCTACGCGTGAATATAAATACATGCATATCTAAAATTTTCATGCCTTTCTCATTTTGAGCTAACAATCATTGTACAAATTATATTTCATAGAGTGCCAATTTAAGTTAGAGCAACATGTTGATAGTACAAGAAAGTTGCATTAATTCGATAGCTTCTTTCGTAATATATACACCAATTAAAATAGTCACCATGAATGTGGTGCTAAACGGTGGGGACCCAAACTTTGTTACTCTTCTTTCTTTTGGTTTCACTATATTAATTGGCAAACCACCCATTAATGGCAGAGGAGTTGATGGCGAAGCCGCCTTTGGCGGTTCTCTACTATTGTGTTTCAAATTTCGGTCGATTTTATCCCGACTGCAAAATGCTTCCATGGTTTAGTTGCAACCATCAACAAACAATCTGATTGTTTGCACTATTGAGAGAATTAAGGCTGTTTTAATTAGTGATAATTTATGAAATTTCATGGTAAGTTTAGTCATTAAAGTATGATATCGACAGTATCTCTGTAGAAATGATTAATGAGTTGGATCATCATATTTTTGGCCTCAGTAGTTTTTCGTTTTTTGTAGGAGCCATGGGAGATATAGCGACACACCCATAGAGAGAAAGAGAAAGAAGGTTTTCGGCTATGGCAAGAGGCTAATATCTCATATGGGAAGAAGTTAAGAGCACACCTTTTACGATCCTTTGTCCGCATTTTGTTGTAGCTTGGATAAAAATATTGCGGGCTAAGCTTCTTTGTTAACTTACGAAAGAATTAAAGGTTCGGATGTTGACTTCACCAAATAGAGAAAATTGTCGAAATATAAAAGATAATCTAAATAGTCTAAAATTTGAACTTGATATCACCTTTGCTATGTTCTAATTTTAGAGTTTGTGTGCTTAGCAAAAAGTTAGGAGCTTACATCAATTTGTAGATAATTAAGTACATTATTTTTTTTAACAAAATAAATACTTGTAACTTTATTACTAATTCATAAGGGTTGTTATACATAAACAAATTTTTTTAGTTAATTTTCAAACCTCATTTACATACACACACATATATATTTGTATAAATTTATTTTTTACATAAATATTTATCTTTTACAAAATATTCGAAACTTGGTATTCTAGTAATCCTACTCTCGATATTAATTTTTTGAACTGTATTCTTCGAGTTCTATTTGAGTATCACTTTTATTTTATTTATATAAAAAAAAGGTTGAGTCATAAGGGCATGCCAAATTTGAAAACACAAAAGTTAGAGTAAGGGTTACTTTTTTTTTACATGAAATTTTTTTTTAGAATTTTCTACATAAAATAATATAATTAACAAAATAAATAGTTTAGAATAGACAATTAATAATGAAACTAATTTAAATATCAAAATTGATAATATTTTTCATAATATTTTTCATATTTTAATAGATGCCCCCAACTTTTTGCGCCTGTAATCAATTTTCTACACCTCAACTATTATATATTTTTTTACATGCAAGTAGTGATTCTTCGTTATACTTCTGATGCGTTATGAATTCAAGTTTTGAATTGGTTCTGGTCAACTTGATCGTCTGAATCCGATTTTGTTCACTGAATTTGGATCATTCACACTACTACAATAAACAAGAGGTTAGGTGACGGTAGGAGGTTGTACAATCGAAAACACTCCAACGCTTAAATCAATAAACAACTTTCGAATCAAGAAGGTAAGGGCAAAAGGAAAATAACGAGAATATAAAGAGTGTTTGTAATCGGGGGTTTTTACTCTCGATGTGAGGGCTTTTTGTAACTCATGAGGAGCGTAGGCTCTCAACACTGAATTCACTAAGAACGTTGTGGCAGAGAGAGTTGTTTACAGAAAGCATGAGAGCTTTGCAGTAAAGAGAAAGAGAGCTCAAGGATGAGAGCGGTTGTATGCAAATATTAAAAGCATTATTGTCTGAGATTGAATGCGCTTGCTTTATAGAAAAAAAAAACGTATCCTGAAGTGAAAACTTCATGAACTTTTATAGTAGTGGTGTTGGGTTGCCTTCATTGTATAGAAGGGTTTAATTTTCGCACTTCTGTTGGGATTGCTTCTGTTGCGTTACAGATTTCGGGGTCCGGTGCAATATAAATACTTGAGGGTGTAAAGATGTAGAGAGGGAGAGAAAAACACCGGGGTTTACGTGAAAAACCTCCCTTTTAAATGAAGAGGAAAAACTATGAGGCTCAGGGCCTGAAAGATGCTTCACTATGGATGGAAGAGTTACAAAATACAAGTTTGTGGGAGTATCTTCCCTTTCTCTTCCTAGCTTCTCTCTCTTGAAAGCTCTCTCCTTTTTTGGATCTCCAGAGCCTTTTCCTTCCCGCCTGGAAAAAGGAGAAAAGCCATCGAGAGCTCGAAACGTCTGGCGGCCATTGTTGAGTACCCTTCGTCCAATGATGATGACGATGATGACTTTGATGATGATGCTGTGAATGCCCCTCTTTTCAAGAGATCGAGGACTGGTTTTTTACTTGAGTCATTGGGGATCAAAGGTCTCACCCCTGCTTTCTCAGCTGATCCTCTTAGCGGGTCCTCCGGGGTGATTGTACAGATTGTGGAGCTCCCAGACGTCCAGTCTCCCAATGATGATTCTACTCTAGGAGTTCCCGTTGATCTTCCTGGTGAAGTCTCGGACGGGATTGGCCACCCCTCCGAGGAATTGGCGGTGGGGACTCCATCAGGGAGGCTGAGGGAGGAATGATAGCGGAGCTGGTCTGAGAGACAGTAGGGGCCGAGGAAGCAGGCGCTGTTGGCCAAACTTCCTGCGATCCTTCCGAGCACCCCGTTGCAGTCCAAGATGATCAATTGTCAGGGCTCCCTAGGGACGTTGATGTTGGGGCATGCTCCTCAGTGCCTTTTACAGCTGTGAAGCGTGCGCCTGAGGTAGCATTTGCGGCGCCTGAGAGTGATCCGCAGGAGTCCGAGGCCCTTGGGGAGCGTGGACCAGGTTATGATTCTCTGGTCTTGAAGGTAATTCACCGCTTCTTCACTCGCCTTAGTCTTTATTGCTTGCGCCCTAATGTGCTTGTCCGTTTCGCAGCTCCGGATTTGGCCGGAAGCCTCAGTTAGATTGTCGTAGAGGTCGCCCAGTCCCGCTTGGAGATGGAGTCGCTGAGGGTTGCTGGGGAAGCAGGCCAGCGGGATGAAGCAAAGCTGGCTGAGGCAGAAAGGAAAGTTGCTTCCTTGGAGGATACCGTCAAGCTCCAGCGGCTTCAGCAGGGGCTTCTTCGGGACAAGGTCATTTGTCTGGAGGAGAGGCTGAGGATGTTCGTGTGGCACTACGACATTGCACCATTATCGGACAAAGAATACCGGGAGGGCATTCACGTGTGCCGCCGAGTGTTGCGTTTGATTCATCCGCGGTTTTCTATGATCGTTTCGATCCTAGAAACGCCGGTACCTTATGCGAGAAGACTCAGACGGTGTTCTTTGGGAGGCCTTTTCCTGACTCCTCTCGGTCAGGACCTAAACGTGAACCTCCTACACCCGAGCAGCTAGATCTGACGGACCAGCCAGGGTATTCTGGAGCTCAAGAGGTTCAAGGAAAAGGGAGCGAAGAGGGGCTCTCGTGACGAATCATCTCTTTGGTGTCGTGGCCACGGCGACAGTGGTAATGGCAATAGTCCCTTTAGTCACCTCCATCCGGATTTTTCAACGCCTTGGGCCATCTCAAGAACTCATCGTCTCGAATCTACCTCAGGATGCTGGTGAGTGACTCGCTCAGGGCAGGAAGATCTGACGGCTCATTTCTTCCAAGGACAATCCGTTCGGGCTTGTGTCGCCTAGACGGTCTTTGGGACTTCTGCTGGTTGCTAGCATTTCTTTTTCCTTCCCTCGTCCTCGGGTCAGGATCTTCTCTACCTCCCGGCTTACATGCTTTGCCGGTCTTAGCTCCGAAGATCGTCTTCCAGAGTCTTTTGAGCTCTCTCTTCGTCGGGGATTAGGTCATGGCTTTCTTTTTGTTGAGGTAATCCCTCAATTCGCAAGAAGCTTGCGCAACTTGCCGCTCCTCCTGGGGTGCTACTGTCCGCAAAGTTTCGGGGCATGCTCCCCTGGACTACTCGTCCACCTTCGCGTAGAGAGTTTGGACTGCTCTCGAGAGACTGTCCACCTTCTCTACCAGTGTCCGTACGTAAGAACTCGGACGGACGCTCTTCGTGCTGCTTATTGGGAGGCACCTACTGGAGGGTGCCATGTCTCGGGCTGACGCGTTGGTTTGGGCCCTTCTGTTTACCATTTCGGTCTGCTAGTTGTTTTATGATGGCAGGAAGCAATGAACTTTTTGTCGCGGCTTCCCACAGACGGCGCCAATGTTGCGTTTCAGATTTTGGAGTTCGGTGCAACACAAGTACTTGAGGGTGTAAAGATGTAGAAAGGGAGAGAAAAACACCGAGGTTTACGTGGAAAACCTCCCTCTTAAATGAGGAGGAAAAATCACGAGGCTCAGGGCCTGAAAGATACTTCACTATGGATAAAAGAGTTACAAAATACAAGTTTGTGGGAGTATCTTCCCTTTCTCTTCCTAGCTTCTCTCCCTTGAAAGCTCTTTCCTTTTTTGGTTCTCCAGAGCCTTTTCTTTCTCACCTTGAAAAAAGGAGAAAAGCCCTTGCTTAGAGTCTTTGCTAGGTATTTATAGTGGAAGAATGTCCCTTAAGAGTGGTTCACGTGGCAGCCGGCGTATGGCTGGGAGATTGTCCACTTGCTCTGTTAGCTGCGTCAGGCGCGTTAGGAAGCTGTCCCACCGCCCGCCGGGCCGTGATCTTTGGCGGCGCGTGCAGGGAGGCAAGCCGTTGACGCCGCTAATTGGGCCTTACCGTGTCAGGTGTGCAGACACTTGATATCAATCTTGAAGTGACAAGGCGTGCTCGTTGGTAATAGCGAAGTTGCTTAGTTGGCGCTCGCGGCCGTGTACCAAATGGTCCTCGTCCTTAAGCGACGTGTCTTGTCCCTTTGTGAGTACGCGGACTCGTTGAGGGAGACAACTCTCGGACATTAACTGCTCTTTTAATGATTGAAGGATCTTTGGTTCCTTGTGGAGAGTCTTTGGGTTTTTGCTGACCTCTCGGATTAATCTAGGGCCTGAAGGAAGGTATTTATAGGAAAAAATTATACCGTTGGTAAGGGGACACGTGGCAGACCGCATCGTGTCGGGGATGCTCGCCACCGGCCCGCAAGCGCAGCTTGATGTGATAGGGACACTGTCACCAGCCGCGGATACTGGGCGGGATAGTGACGCTTTGCTCATGGATACGGGGCGTGTCGAGGTGATGCCTACTCTGTGGATACAGCGTGTTAGGGATGCCAACTTTGCATATCCGGCGTGTCAGGAGCCGTTGGACCTTTTATGACAGCGCATGCTCCCTGGTAATAGCGAGTCATTTGAGCTGGCGTGGTCGGTCATTTTGGCTTCTTGTGTGGAGGCGCCAAGGCTGTCCTCATCTGTTAAAAGGTCCTCTGGTCCATTTCCTAGTCCTCGGGTTCGTGGTGCTAGGGTCCTCGAACATTTCTCGAACTTCCTTGATGACGCTAGCCCCTTGTGGCGTCCTCGAGCTCTTATTGGTTGGATGGGCCTCATATACTTTTGTCGCTTCTTGGGCTAGCCTGTTTTCTTGGTCCGTGGGCGCGTCTTTGGGCCTTCCTTTTGGGCCGTGTTTCAGGAGCCCCGGTATTGGGACCCAATAGCTTCCTTTCCTGGCGTGGAGTTTTAATGGCGGTAACGGCTACTTGAATCGATTACCTTCCTTCTACGTTTTGTTACTGTTAGGGATTACCGCAAACAGGAAGAAAATCTGGCATTTTCCTCATGGGACGTGCGCTGAATCTGTTGGTGATCATTATAATGGAAATTGCCTTCTGGGAGAGTGCAAAATCAGGAACGAAGACCGTTGCTGGTCGTGGACGGAAGTGTGGGCTATACTGAGCCTAACCCGCCTAAGGTTTGTTCCTAGCCGCCTCTTGTGTCGCCTTGCGGTTAAATGTTGATCGTCTTCGTGAGCCAGTTGTTCATCCTATTGCCAAGTTTGGCCGGTCTCCTTGGCCTTTCGTTCCTCCTTGCCAAGTCAATGGCTGGCGTTGACCGTTCAGGTATATATGAGCCTTTATGGATTTGGAATGTTCCTCCTTCATGGGCCGACCCACCATGGGTATACCTACCAGCTTTGAATATCACAAATCATCTAGAAATTGAAGCAATATAATTTATATTGATGAGTCGATCTTAATTATTTTAAATAGTTAGAGCATAAATATTTATTTTATTATTATATAATAATATATGCTTACAATCATATTTTTATCTTAATTTAGTGATAAATATATTTTTATAATTATAGATTAGCATTGTATATATTATAACAATAAATATATAATTTTGTCATTAAAATTTTTTAAAAAATAAACACCACTTAATAAAAAAAAAATATATAATTAATAAAAAATAAGAGTAACAAAAAATAAATTATCACTAATTACAAAAAAAAAATCCTAATACTTAAAAAATTTTTAGCAACTCTTTTTTTATTTTTTTTTAACAATAAAATTTTAAACCATTTGCCCCACCCTCCACTCTCCTCTGCATTTAAAAAAAAATATCATTATTTAGGCTCCTCTTGTAATATTTTGATATTTTAAGTTGAACGTTTTAAAATAAAACTGATAAATATTATTAATTGTAAAATTAAATTATGTGTAAATTCTTAAAACTAATATGGTATAATTGGGCCTGCATTGATTTCCTGAGATGACTTATTTAAATTAACAAATTAAAAAATCTTTCTATCAAATTATTTTCTGATGATAATAATAATAATAATAATAAACCAACGAAGGAATTGCACGCAGGGAGAGAAAGAGAGAGAGAGAGAGAGAGAGACGTCTCTCGAATTTTCCAAACCCTTCCTCCAAACACCTCTCAGCGGCTTCTCTCCCAAGATCTCTTCCTCCCTCGGCTCCTTCCCAACCTTCCTCAGCTGCCAAACGAGCTCCAAATGATGAACCCTCGATCTTCCTTCCAACCGATTCTAACTCGTTACCGCATCCAATTTGGCGTATACCATAACAAAATTGATTCCCTCTCCGCCGCCTAACCGATTACCAACCTTTCCCTTCTTTGTTGCCCTAACCGCATTCGATATCTCCATCCTCATGGCCGACCAGCAGATTCATCCCATACCGGTCAAGGGATTTTGGCTGCAACAAATTTTGCCTCTACTTTTCCTTCCCAAAATTCAATATAGACAGCCTTTCCGTTTCCTTTTCTACCGTTCCTTTCGAACGTAATTAGCAGAGAAAACAGAGATAAATGAGAGAAGAAGAAGAGGTGACGAAGTGCAACACTCTATATTTCCCCTCACTGCTTGGTGCTGCTGCTGTACACTCTCTTTTGTTGTATTCAAAATCAAGGCAAGTGAATCTCTCCATCCTTCATGATTCTAGTATCTTGTAGTGTAATCTGTCCAATTCCATCGGCTTGCTAAAGTCTATATTTAGGCTCTGTTATTATGCATTCCGAATCATGTTCCAAAATGAATCAGGTTTGAAGCATCCGTTAATGATTAGATTTTTATTTGAATCTGTATAAAATTAGTGAATGAATTATAGAGAAAGGTAGTAGCTGATTAATAAATGAGCGATGAACATCAGAAACTGGCCCCATATTACCCTGTTTTATTGTTGCCGGGGTTGATGTTATACTCAATAATTCTGATTTTTGAGTGTTAAATTTTTGTAAGGGTGTCATTGCAAATTGAGTGATTCCACGTTTTTGTTGTTGTTAATGCATTGTGGATGAATTCAAGGGTATATGTTTACCCGGCTTTGAAGTTACTGTAAACCGGCAGTAATCCTTTTATGTGATGAGAAGCAATCATTAGCTGTGGTTTGGCCTCCAAGGATTAGAATAAGTAAATTGTTTTTGTTAAATGATGGATCATAAAGTATAAAGTTGCTTTAATTAATCAATGAAGTAATGGAATGAAAATTTGTTTAAGGAGGTAACAGTATTAAAACAGTAGCAGGCAACTTTATGTTCTTTCAAGCGTTGAGGAGCGGTGTGGTGGCTACTGCATTTTTTGTCTTGAAATTTTTTTTTTGTGTAGAGATTTTTTGTCACTTGGGGAACGGTAGGATGGTTTTTTATTAACATGGAAGGATGAAGTGTTTCAAGTGGTCCTTAATTAATTGCTGCTGCCGAGTAATTACTCTTATCGGGTCTACGAGTGCATAGGGAGTTGTTGTCCTCAATTTTACACATAAACTGGGTAGATGTGGCTGCAATTATGCAGCAGCTGCTTGATTGGGATTTTGGTGGTTGGCATAAACATGGCTTAGTTGAAGAGGATTCCACCGTACTTTCCTCTGAACAGGAACCGTAGAATCATCTCTGCACTCCACTTTCTGCTCAACCCATAGTCATTCGGCCTTTCTTTTGTTATGGGAAGACTTTATTTTTTGGTATTTTATGTTGTTTGGTGCCTTCATTAACTTAGCGCTAGAGGGGCCACCTATGAAGAAAATTGTTTAATGTACCCTTGTATAATATAACGTTCAATCTATTTAAGGTAACACTCATGTAAGAATTGATATATGGATGAGTATTTTCATTATCTAAGTCTGCTTAAAAGATGTTTCTTGAATATTTATTTTAGAAAAATTTTGATAAATTGAGGGATAAATTGCCTACGGTAATATAAGCAGTGAACCAATACCTTGCCTTATTCCCTGGGCTGAAATTTTCAATGCTCAAGTGGCGCTATGCCAGCGCTTGAATGCCAGGATGGAATCCGTAATGCTTATTGTTATTTGGTATCCAAGTTGTTTATACTAATATTCAAACCAAAAAAACCATACGTAGTAAAATGTTGATATTCGCCTGTTCATCACAATTATGATATATCACTATATCGATAATATATCAATTGATATATTTGATATTTTTTGATATATTGGCAAAAATTTGCCGATAGCAATACGTGTCATTCGATGCAGTCGCAATTACTATCAATAATATTTTTTGCATGGTATTGATTAATTTTATTTTGATGCATAAGAGGGCTACCTAGATGTTCAATAGTGCTTTTGTCATTACCCTTTTTGCCCATGCTTCTACCATGCTCAACATGTAACATCTGGTCAGGTTTTGTAAGCAGCATATACCCTGATATTTATTGGGTAGGCTACCTCCACAAGACCCTCTTCTCTGATATTCATTCCCCCACCCCCCCCAAAAAAAAACCTTAATTAAATTTTAATCTTCCCGAGATTATCAGTAATACCTGGTAACTATCATAAACGGTGCAATTTCTAGCACATCTAAGATCTTGCTTTTCCTAACAGTGATAAATTGATTATATGAAAAACCTTTTGTTGAAGCTATGAATTGGTGTGCTTCTATAGAGCTAGAATGTTTCATCCTCTTTTCTTCCAGTTCAGAATGACTTGGCAATGTCCCTTTTTTAATGTTACTGTAGAACTGTCAAAATGGAGAAAAAGAGAGCTGGAAACAATGGGATAATGTTTGGGATGATGGTGAAGCGAATGACAGCTTCTCTTTGCAGTTAAATGTGGAATTGGAGAACAATTCTAAGAAGACCTAAGTATCCTCACAAATAGATTTTTTCCCCAGTGATGACTGATTTTCTATGATGTTTTGTACATTCTTTGATTTTGAATCAATAGATCTCTTCATTGATACTCGATAGGTAGACTATTAAATTAATTTTTTTTGAAAGCATACTAATATAAATAGTAAAAAATATCTTATACACAATTTTTTGAGTTGAAACTTTGCAATCCAATAAGAGGAGTGAACTATTCTAACATGATTATAATCAATATTCTTAAAATATAATAATTTATCTAATAATTATTTGTATTGTTGTTCTATTTTTTTAAATGTTAAATTGCTGAACATGATATAAATAAATTATGTTTTTTATTTTTTGTTGTTGTTACAATTTTTTTCCAAAAATTCTAGTTGATTGTGTGAACTTTGATATAGCCTGTTCTATTCATACGCTTCTCTACTTTAACTTCTCTGTTCTTATTGAGTAAAATTTGGGCAGGCTCTTTAAGAAACCTTCTTTCAGTATTTTCTATCTTGCTTTTGCAGTTTGATAATTTATAATTTTTCGGCGAATATTTCCCATATGCATCCATTTGGAAGTTGACTAAATTATTTTCTTGTCGTTGTGTTGAAGTCTCTTACATTGATGATGTTGCGGCTATGGATCTGGATTGAATTGGAGTTGACTGATTCTCCGTTGCTTTAACCCAAGACCTGCACAATATTAAAGAAAACAAGAGAATCAAAGGATCAAAAAGGAGCAATTCCCCGGCAAGCTCTCCAACGCTCAAGTCAGTAATGTCCTTTTAATTGAAATGAAAAGGAAAGATGTATTTTTTAAGTGGGAATATTCGAAATCATCCTTTTGTCTTTTTTTTTTTGAGGTCCCATCCCCTTCCCCTGAAGAATTGCTTCGTATTTATAAAAGACCATCTTTCCGGTTTCATAACTGCTTCGGATAAGAACGGTCAGTTGGTTTAACTTCAAGTCGGTTATTGTCGGTTTCACTCAAAGTGAAACGTGGGAGTTATCCGTAATCTTTATAACTTACCTCATGGGCGGTTACTTATGGATTTTGGTGATTCGCATTAGGCTTTAATTAATGGGCCTATGTATTGAATCGCTCAGGTGATTGTTTCCATTACTAACCCCCCATGTCAGAAGATTAAAATTTTAGCTTTTGGCGCGTCTTTCTGATGGGAGATAACATAAAGCTATCTAGTCTTAATTTTTTTTTTTAACGCAAAATTGCTTCGGATTTTTTGTGATTCCGAATTTTTGTGACTTCGGATTTTTCACTCACTCCGGATTTTGGTGATTCCCGATTTTGTCACTCCGGATTTTATATTCACTCCGAATTTGGTGACTCCGGATTTTGTCACTCCGAATTTTATATTTACTTCGAATTTTGGTGACTTTGAGACTTGTCTAGTTCCGGAGAAAATTACTCACCAAATCCTTCAAATCAATTGCTTTGATATGTATCTCATCTGACTTACCACGTGTCAATCATCAAACCGTGTCTTTTCTATTGCCGCCATTTAAGTAGCCAGCTCCTGATTGACACACGTTCCTTGATAATATTCGAATTCGAAAGTTTAAATTAAAAAAGACACATGTTTTCGAAATCATATTAAGGTTTTTTTTCTTCATTTTTCTTTTACTGTTCTTCATTTCCTCTTTCTTCTCCCTACTCTTGGCTTCGTAGTACTTAAATGGCGCCCAGAGTTGAATCGACTAAGTCCGTTATCACTGTCGAAGAAATGGGAAACATTATTTCCCAATACAAAATTCCAAGAACCTATTCTCGATTCCGTCTGAAATGGACAGAGCATGCTCTCCTTCGGAGGGTTTTATCGCTGTGTATGAAGCTCATCTGAGAAGCGGTCTTTGATTTCCTATCGCTCCTGAGTTGCACACCACTTTCATTGATCCTGGTGTGCCAATCGCTCGTTATCATGCAAACATTGTGTGGTACCTTTGCAACCTCTATATATTTTTTCGTATCCGTAACATGACATTAAATTCCACAACTGTCAAAACTTTGTTCAAATTTTTCCAAAATGGGGACTGGATATCCTTATCTTATCGTGAATTGAACATAAGTGGAGTTATTTGGGAAACGGTAAAAAGGTAGAAGGACCGTTTTTTCTTTCTAGCTATTCCTTAGTTAGGTATCCCCAATGTATGGGGCAAAATACCTGAATATTTTATTAGCAAAATTTCGATCGAAGAGGAAGAGTCTGCAAAACCTTTGATTGAAATGATAAAAATGAATATGGATTTGTTTAGCAATAGGGATCGTCTGTTTTCTCCTGAGATTTTCGCGCTCGCTAAATGGGAGCCCCTAGCTGAAAGAATTGGAACATCGGATCCATCTCCTAGACGTCCCAAAAGGAAAATGAAAAATGCCGTGTCAAGGGAGTGTAAACGTCGGGCTGTGTCACCAAGCTCATCGCTTTCCTCGATTGCTGTCGAAGTTGGCCTTCTCATGTTTGAAAGTTTAAAGGGAATAGGTTCATCCCTTGCCCTTCCTAACCAATCACAGGAATTCAATCTTGCTATTGAATCTTCGTTAGTCATTGAACCTGAAGAAAGGGCAATTGAAACTGATGAAGGGGCAATTGTTCCAATCAGTGAATCGACTCCGGTCCCAAAGGAATCATTTGTTGGTCCGGTCGATTTTAATGTTGATTCAGTAGTGGAAAGGCCCATGAGGGAAATTTCTATACCGGCCGTTTTTGCCCTGTCTCCCCCTCAAAGTTCAAGAGTTGACCGGCGGGAGAGAGAGTTGACCCTCTCAATAGATCCAATGGCTTCTTCTCCTCTTCGAAGTCCGTCAATCCTAGGGCTGGAGCGCATATCTACTCTTGCCTCTTCACTTCGGCTGCCTCTGAAGACTGTAGCTCAGAAAGCTCGTTACATTTTGGTAAGATTCTCAAAAGAACTTTGCCCGCCCCTTTTTTTTACAGAATTACTTCTAACTTTTCTTCGTATTAAACAGAACGAGAAGATGGGCGAAATCTTGAATTTTTGTTTAACCCAACGTGACATGAAGATTGAGCAGCTTGAGAAAGAAATCCAAATACTGGAGCAAACACGTGTTGATTCATCTATTCTTGAAGAAATAAAAAATCGGGCTAGTGTCGATACCGCACAAATTGAGTTACTTCAAGGGCGGATTTCTAGTTTTGAGTTGGAGTTGCAGAAAACTAAAGATGCTTTAAAGATGTCTGAAGAGCATGCATCTAATATTAGAAGTGATAATGCTGCGTTAGGAGCAGAATTCATGGTGCGGCTTAAACCAGAAGAGGTCCGTCCGGCTTTGAACGCTAGATTTTTGGATGGTATCCTTGTATGTCGGCAGATTGCTCTTATCTTGGATCCACAATTCCCAACCGGTTTTTTTGATCCTAGAAATGTGGGCGCTTGTCTCCGATCAAACTTAAAAGAATTTTTTGAAATTGGTGAATCTTCAATGCCGCCTCCACCAAGCCCCCAGCTTTACCTTTTTCTTATCCTTGTATTGATGACGGGAAGATTGTATCAAATACTTTTTTGAATGGAATCAAATCATTTGATTTTTATTGAAAGAACTTTTTTGAATGGAATCAAATCATTTGATTTTTATTGAAAGAACTTTTTCAAATGTATTGCATTCCAAGTCCTCGGTACCAATTTTTCATTTGAGGTGTGCAATTTGTAGTCACCATTTCTTAGTACAGCAGAAACAATAAATGAACCTTCTCAATTAGGAGAAAGATTATTTCTATTGGCAATTTTGCTGGTTGCCTGTATACTTCTCAGGACTAAGTCTCCCATGTCAAATTGTCGTGCTTTTATCCGTTTATTGTAGTATCGCAATCTGTTGCTAATAAGAGGCTGTCCGTACTCTTGCTGCTTCTCTAGATTCCTCCAGTAGATCAAGATTTTCCTTAAGTCGTCGTGAATTGCTTTGGGAGTCGAAGTTTTCTATCCGGAGGCTGGATAATCCAACCTCTATTGGTATTACAGCTTCGGTCCTATAACATAGGTTGAACAGCGTCTCTCGTGTTGGCTCTTTAAGGGTTGTCCGGTAGGACTATAACACCGAAGGTAATTCATCTGCCCAAGAGCCCCCAGCGTCTTCTAGTTTCGTTTTCAACCCATGTAGTAAAATCCGGTTGGTTACCTCTACTTGGCCATTTGATTGTGGATAGGCTACCGAGATATGTGTCAATCGGATCCTCAAATTGGAACAATATTTGGTGAAGTGCTTTCCAGTGAACTGAGTTCCATTATCAGTAACTATCATTTCTAAAATCCCGAATCGGCAGATAATATTTTGTCGTACAAATTCCATTGCATTATGTTCGGTTATTTTTGTCAAGAGAAAAGCTTCAACCCACTTGGTAAAATAATCAATTTTCACGATGACGAATTTTTTTTGTCCAATTGCTACTGGGAAAGGGCCAAATATGTCCAGCCCCCATTGCGCAAATGGCCATGGAGCTTGTAACGATTTTAATTCTGTCGGAGGTGCAAGAGGCATGCTGCCGTGGATTTAGCAGTTTTCACATTTTTTGACAAAGTCAGCAGCATCTTTTTTTATGGTCGGCCAATAATAGCCCTGTCTCATCAATTTGAAGGCCAAATTCTTTCCTTCTATGTGAGATCCACATATCCCAAGGTGGACTTCATTTAATGCGTAGTCTGCTTCCTCCGGAGTGAGACATCTCAAATATGGGATGGAGTATCCACAAAGATACATTTTTCCATCTATAATTGTGTACCAACAGCCATTTTCTTTATGCATTTAGCTTTGTCCTGGCTTTCTGGTACAATTCCATCAGAAAGGTATTGATAATAAGGAATCATCCAGTTTTCATTGCTGGCGACTTGTAAGATGTCTTGATCAATATCCTCAATACTTGGAGCAGTCATGATTTCTCGCATACTTCGTGACTACTGCTCCGGATTTTCTATGGCTGCTACCTTTACTAGTTGGTCGGCTTCTTTATTTTCCATTCTAGAAATATGAGTCACATCTATTTTATCAAAGTCCCGAGACACGCTTCTTACCTTTGCAAGGTATCTTGCTAAACATGGATTTGACACTTCGAAGTTTTTTTGAACTTGATTAACCATCAACTCAGAGTCACTATAAACTGCAACATGCTTTGTTGAACATTCTCTTGCTAATTGTAATCCGGCTAATAAAGCCTCGTATTCAGCCATGTTGTTTGTTGCTGGGAACGAAAGTTTTAGCGAGTACGATATTTCCAAACACAATTTATGAACTATTACTTCGGTCGAAATTTCTGGCATATCAGATGATGTCCACGCGAAAACATCCTGGTTCTGCCGGAGGAATTCTATTAATCGAGCTCAGATTGGTTCGGTCAATGAATTTCCTATTTGTATGCACTTTTCCGATTCTGTTGGATCCAATGGAATTAAATCAGTTACTTCTCCGGACTGGGTTATTGTAGGGCATTTTCATCACGTTAATCAAAATCTTCTTCCAGGCGATCTTGAACAGTTTGCTTGACTTGAGACAAATAACTAGTTCGGTCTGTCACTTGATCTCCCAATATTTCTCCTACACCAAATAGCGTTGGAAACTTTATTTTTAAATGGGGAATGGATGTTACTGTCCTAAATGTTGTTAGGCAAGGTCGACCAAGGATTGCATTAATAACAAAAGGCAAGTCGACCACCAGGAAGATAAGTTTGTGAGATGCGATTTTGGGATAAGTCCCCAATGTGACCTCCAATTGGATGGTTCCCTGGACATTGACCGGTTCATTTTCCACTCTATATTGTGGTCCACTAGCCGATCTGAGTTGGTTAATTTTCAAACCCAATTTAATAAAGGCATCAAGATAAAGTAAATTGCTGGAACTTTCATTATCTACAAATATCCGCTTCATCTAGTAATCTACATTACTATCTGAAACTAAAGCTGATACAACCAATGGATCAGAGTGCAGCGACTGAACATGATTTATGTTTTCTTTACTAAAGCTAATTACATCATCATTTTCAAACTTTTGTTTTTTACCACTCCTGATTGCATCCGGTCGATTAGAGTTACGAGTTTTGGCCGGTCTAGTGGTTATCATATTCACCACTCTGGTGGCTACACGATTTTTTGGTTGTAATTGCTCTCTTCTTCTTCCTCCATCCCACCAGAGTCATGCTCTGGGTTTTTTTCAAACTTTGCGAGGTGTCCCTTCTAAATTAGATTTTTAATTTTTCTCTGTAGAGTCCAATACTCTTCAATACCATGTCTAGGGGAACGATGGTAGTGACAAAACTTGCTTTAATATCTACTTTCAAGATTCTTCGAGGCCCCTCGGCCACTTAAAAATTTTTCCTCCTGTATTCGCATGAGGATGTTCGTTCTGGAATCATTTAATGGAGTCGGATTGAAAGATCTGAATACCTTTCGTGCTTCGCCCTTGAATTTCCTTTTGGGCTCTTTTGGATGAGACCTTTCATCTTCTCCTTTTCTTTTACTCGGTGACCCTTGACGAGAAGGATTCACCCTAATGGGCTTTTTGGCTTCATTGACCTCTTCTGCTGCCACGTATGCTCGTGCAGTAACTTCCACTTCTCTGAAAGTATGTGGATTCGTGTGGGCTAAATGTTTGAAAAATTCTCCTGGCTCCAAATTTGATATGAAAGTGTTTAATTTGACTTCGTCAGTGAGGCGTGGAATCCGACGAACTTCAGAGGTAAACCTTGACAAGTTACTCATCAAATTTTCATTCGGACCTTGTTTAATCCGAGCCAGGTGCCAGGGCTGTTTTTCTATCCTCCAATTTGAGGCGAACTGAGAAAGAAAACTATCTGCTAATTCTTGGAACGACCGAACGGAATTGGAAGATATCGGTAGAACCAAATTCTCGCGTCCCCTTTCAGAGTTAAGGGAAGCATTGACACATCATCATTTCATCTAAGCCTTAAAAGCTTAGTAACGTTCAGAAGTGATCCAAGTGATCCATCGAATCAGTACTTCCGTCATAGGTGTCCATGATTGGCATCTTGAATTTTTGGGGAAGTGGACAAGTTCGTATCTCCGTCGTAAACGGGGATCTTCTCAAATCGTTAGTGTGTCCCTCAGATTTTTCCCCGAAAAGATAATTCCACATCTTTTCCAACTTCTCCTTTCGAGGAATTGCAGCGGATTTTTTGGCATTGAGGTAAGTTCTCAACTTTTCTGGAGCTTCAGATCGGTGTGGTTGGACGTTTTCGCCAATCGGCGGCAAGTTGGAAGAAGCTTCTTCTTGGTCAAGAGATCTTCTCTTACCTCGCAGATTTCGTCGTTCTGGGCTGTTTTCAATGGATCTTGGGCCCAATCGACCTTCTAATCGAGATCGGCCTCCGCTTCTTTCTCTTGCAAACGTTCTCTCTTGATTAGATATTCGCTAAACACGTTCGGCTGGCTTCTTTTTCCGCCTATTCCTCATAGAGGCAAGAATATGCATTGCTGAAGAATGGGCGTCTGGTTTTTGACGTCTTACTTGTTCGCACAAAGTTTGTAAAGTTTGAGACATATGATCCATCCGCGTGTTTATTGCTTGTATGAGTTGAGTCTGATGATTCTCTTCTTGCCCATGCAAAGGAGGGTTGTTCTCAGGAATGGCGTTCCCCATTGCGGGAACGCTTACATGAGTTCCGGTATTAACCATTTTTTTTTAAACGTCTTTAGTGGCAAAGCAAACTTTTAGTCGTTTCCCACAGACGGCGCTAATGTTGTGGCTACGGATCCGGTTTGAATTGGACTTGACTGATTCTCCATTGCTTTAACCCAAGACCTGCACAACATCAAAGAAAACAAGAGAATCAAATGGCCAAAAAGGAGCAATTTTTCGGCAGGCTCTCCAACGCTCAAGTCAGTAATGTCTTTCTTTTAATTGAAATAAAAAGGATAGATGTATTTTTTAAGTGGGAATATTTGAAATCATCTTTTTGTCTTTTTTTTTTGAAGTCCCATCCCCTTCCCCTGAAGAATTGCTTCGTCTTTATAAAAGGTCTTCTTTCCGGTTTCATAACTGCTTCGGATAAGGACGGTCAGTTGGTTTAACTTCAGGTCGGTTATTGTCGGTTTCACTCAAAAGTGAAACGTGGGAGTTATCTGTAATCTTTCTAACTTGCTTAATGGGCGGTTATTTATGGATTTCAGTGATCTGTATTGGGCTTTAATTAATGGGCCCATGTATTGAATCGTTCAGGTGATTGTACCCATCAGATGGAGATTCGGAAATCATTTTATTTCTATTGTTTTAGGTTTTTAGCATAAAAACTCAGTCCAAGTCCCATCATGCATTCAGTATTAATGCTTGTTCAGTTTGTCTAAACAGTAAAGTAATACTGTTGATGTGTTAGGCTGCAAGTTGTGCAGCCTATTTTTGTAGGTATATTTGTTGATTAATTAATTTATTTTAATGAATATAATCCATACATATATTGCGGAATAATTCAGAAGCTATTAAAATGATCAAAGAATTGTTGGAGACTGAATCCGACCAGCAGTGCAGCATGATGGTGGGCATATCAAGTATCTGGGATTTGAACCGTAGGTTACTCATAGTTCTATAAGACCTTTGTTCATTTATTTCTGTGATCATCCTTTTCTTTTAGAGTACTTAAGGTGATATTATTTGATATTTATTTTTCAGGGGAACTAAAATTGTCAAACTAAGAATACAAGGAGCATGTAGTGGTTAGTTCATCTGTTACTCTGAAATCTAGCATTGAGAATATGATGTACTGTTTACTAAAGGTGAGTAAAAAGAAACACGTTCATATTTGCAAATAGAGAAATTGCATTTTGTAGTCAACTTGATAGTAGAATTGAAATTGACTGTGAGATTATTAACTATTGGCATATTAATTTCACTTGTTACCCCAAAAAAATTCATAGGATGCTTTTACTTATATCGGACTATCTAAATTTTGAAATGTTGTGGAACATAATCTGTTGATATAATTTTGTGTTGGTTTGTTGATATAAATTTGAGGTTTTTTTATGGTAGATATTGATGTTGATATTATGAAAGTATTTGATAGACGCCTTGGAACATTGCTAGCCATGTCCTCCTAAAAAAACTGAAAGCCCTGGATGATTTTCGATAAGGAGAAGCATGAAATCATCCGAATATGAGTTAATATGTACTAGTTCCATTGGAATTTTGAACCACTATTGGTCTCAGCTTTGTTGTCAGCGCCATTGGCCAACCACTTTATGCATATTGTTTGAATCTCTGTTGAATTTGATTGTGAGGCCCCTCTTTGACGAGTTTGATCTAGTTACCACTACCAACCCTTTTTCTCGCATTAATCATAATGTGGGAATTGTTTGCTCTTCATGCAGAACTTTTAGACATTTCATAAATAATTGCAACTTCTCCTAGACTATTTCTTATCGGCACACTGAGAGACTAACCCCCTATGGATGTCCCTCCTGAGAAGGCCAGATTCAGCCCTAATCACATCATAGGATATCCATCGCTGTTGCTCCAGTTCAGTCTGATCAGGGTTTGGTTGCTAGTTCGCAGCTGTTGAACTTGGGGACCTTCCTGTTTTGAAACCTTTCATTGTATCTGAAGCTCATATACCTTCTAATACTTTGGCTGCATATTGTGAAACTTGTCCTAAGCATGATTAGGATGTAAGCTTTGGTGCTCAAAATTTAGCCTCTTTGTTGGCATGACCTCTTCATGCAATCCTTCCCCTCCCTTTGGATTCCTCCAGCACTTCCTCTCTTTCCCCTATCATCCTTGCTCCTTCAACATGTGCCACTCCTTGTGCTAACTCCTTTAAACACGGTTGCATTCAATAAACTGACCACCAAACCCAGCTAAAAGCCTAAAAGGTGGATTTCCACTTGCTCTTCTTGTGTCCTTAAATGATCTATGCGGCATGTTAGAACATTTTTGGGCACAACGAACCCTCAAAACTATTGAAGTTAAATATTCTCTGCCTCTACAGATTTCTCTAGATCCATGAGACTAAGGTGTGAAGTTCAAATGCTTGCAGACTTTCCAGTTTTCTAATCCAAAGTTTGAATTGTGAAATTAACTATAGTTCTACTTTGGTTGGTTCTATTTGGGTTGGTTGGGAGCCCTCCATGTTGGATGTTGCTATGGAAAAGGAGATCAATTCATCGACTTCAAGATCAGAAGTCTCATTAATAGATCTTATTTCAAACTAATTCAAACAAAAACAATTAAAACTATTAATATAAAATTAATTATGAAATTGGATAAAAATGTGTTATATATTAAAAATATTACTTTGAAATTTACATATACTTATATTTATAAACTTATAAAATAATGTTTTTACAAATACAATTTCTTAAAAGGTCAGTGAATAAATAGGATTTTAAAAATTATAAAAAAATTTATATTATAGTTACTAAAAATTCTAAAATATGTATATATATTTTTAATACTTTTTAAATTTTTAAAAATTTTGTTATAACTTGAAAAATTGGTAAAGTACGTATCTCTGTCCTCTAAATTAAAAATTGAAAGAAACTTTTTGTTTCGAAATATAATAAAGCTTCAATCCCTTAGTAAATTTATAAAAGTAATAATAATATAAATATTTAATACATGTAAAGAATATTTAAATCTAAATGATATGAATAATAACATGTATAAAAAAGTAACGCAATACGTAATACTAAAAAAGAGAATTTTTTGTGACGAATGAAAAACGCGACAATGTAGCTATTGAGAAAAATCCTCCGCACTTCAATGGTCAGAAAAGATATCAATTATGAAAATCAACTTACAGATTATGTGGTACAAATGTGCTAACCTAGCCAACTTATTCCAATTTTGTGATTCCTATCAAGGAATTCATTAGATTTGTTCGTGGTAATGGAACCGGATACCTTTCGATCTTCAAGTTAATCTTTCCTCACGAACCACCTGAATTGCTGTACACCACTGGAGCGCAGATGCATGCCATCGATGTCGCCATGAAGTTAACAAGCGGGAAGAGGTATATAGGATAAAGCACGATGTGGCGAGAACTTTGTCAATAGAGCACAATCATTGGAGAGAAGTTTTCTAAAAAAAATGGAGCACAAGAATGAAAGATTTTTCAAGATAGAAACTACTCCAAGGTTAGTCCAGAGCTTACAGGATTAAAGTATGAGACATGTATATAAAAGGAGCCTAAAAAAATAGGTTAAAAATATTGCCGTTAGAGGAAAGCGAGCTGCTTGAGCGCGTGGCGAGCACTTGCTAGGATTTCACGTTCACACATTGTGACGGACCACATTTCCTAACCGAAATTTAGCAGAGTTTCAATTGTAATACGACCGTTAAACTAAATAATTTGTCCAAAATCCTGTAAACACAATAAAAATAACTATAATATTAAAACACAGGATCCAAATGTCAAAACAAATACGTGGCACCAATGTCATAATTTTGATTACAACGTCGACTCAGATAAGATATCACTAGGTATCTAAAATTCAAACCGTAATAACCTATGGAAGTATATACATCCATTAAATACATCAAAAACTAAGCTATATGTATAATACCATCATACACATACATCAATATACGAAATCATCAAATAATATACAAAAGTGTTCCACGTTACCAAAATCATAAAATCTAGCTCCAAAAGATTATCCTCTAAGTCTTCATACCTATTCGACTTCTAATCTTCTACCCTACCACATCGGGTATAAACTCATACTCATCTGAAGGAAGAAAAAACAATAATGGTAAACCAAATGCTCAGCAAGGCACAATAATCCAAGACAATAAACAATATACGTAAAATAAAGTAAAGGAATGAAATAAGAGTATAATAAGGATGCATAAACATGAGGAATGATCAAATATACTTTTTGAAATACATTTGTCTTTCCCATTTGACTTGTTCTCTCTTTAAGTTCTAAGACATGTATAAATTTCTTTACTTTACGGATCAGGGCAAGTAGGCCTTACCAATTAACGGTGTAAACAAATTGAGAAAAGGAATGTGTATGTCCTCACATATTCTAAGGTACTAACCACGAGCTTTGAACTTAACGTTCCATGGTAGACGGTAAACATTTTACTCGATATACAGGGCAAGAAAGCAGATAACAGATACACCACAAGAGCATCTCCCGTTGTGACAGACCACATTTTCTACTAAAAATTCGGCAGAGTTTTGGTAGAAAAATGGCGGCCAAACAAATACAAAACATGTAGAATATCCTATACAATAACAAAAAAAAAAATCCATCTAAAATCAACTCCGATATATCCAAAAATCACAACAAATCACACAGGGTCCAAAATCACAATTAATAACATATAGCACCGACATTTTGACTCCAGGTATAACGTCGGCTTAGACAAGATACTACTAGGTACACAGTTAAATTATACAAACCTGCAGAAGTAACTATATCCATCAAATATAGTAAAAGTTAAACTACATATACATCATTATCATCATAATACAATAGATACAAAATCCTTAAACATATATACAAAAGTCTTCCATAAATGGGAATAAGTCCCAGTAGACTTTAATCTATAATACGATCTTCCAAGTGCCGTGTTAACCCATCTTCTAGCCTCTACCTAGCCACTTCGGGTATAAACCTGTACTCAACTGAGGGTAAAGAGAAGTAAGAGTGAGCTAATAGCTCAACAAGTGTATCATCAATAAATAATCAATAATATATATTTAAATGAAACATGAAACAAGATGGAAGCATTATAAGAGGATACGTGGAGATATAATAAATAATTTAAGGCATATTTTAGAATTTTTATTAATTTTTGCGGATCAGGGTCAGTAAACCTTATTAACTAAAGATGCGAGAGAACAAGAAAAAGATCATGATAATATCATGATCTAAGGTCATACACTCCTATTATCTACCCGGAGGTGGGCGAAACAAATCACATATGTCCCCATATTCCTCGAGGCCCAAAGGTAGTCATAGTCCTTCCACAGTAATATCGTAAGGTTTGTCAAGAGTATCATCCGCTATAATATACGGTCAGGACAATCCTTGAGTTTCCACTGTTATACTAATGGCATGCTAAGGGATATTGCCATCCAAAATAAGAATCTGTGGTCCTAAATTCATGATTTCTTATTTTTTTTGAGGGAAGGTTCACCATACTTCTTTCACAATATTTCCATCCGAGAAAATAAATCAATCATATAACCAATTGTAAAATTTTTCTCTGAGTACTTGCATAATTTTATCTTACTTTCGGATTTAAGTCTTTTCACGACTTAATTTATGTGCATAAATATCGTAAAGTATAGGAAAGAATATGAATTCTTACCACTGAGAGACAAATATAATTTTAGGGGCTTCTGCATAACGTTTCATTCACAAACTGATCACAAACATATTTTTTTGGAGCACATAAATAAATGTATGCAAATAAACATAACTTACATAACAATTAATAAGATGGAATCATGCAAAATTCTAGATTACCTCAGGTGAATAGTAACAGTGCATTTTTTAGAGCTTTCGAACATGCCAAATAGGTCAATACTTGAGAAATCAGACACTTAAACAATGGATATATATATTTAGGACATGGGTAATTCATAATTGAGAACAAAATATGCATAAAATTTGAAATGGAGTGGGGGTACTCGAGCTGGGCGCCGGTCTAGGGTTTGGCGAAGCTAAACCATGCAAATCTAAGGGAAAATCGGGTATTAAACGACAAATACTTTAAGCACTAATCATGGGTTCCATGTTTTACATGATTTCGGTGGGTATCGAAATGAAAATATCCGAGAGAAAATGAATTAGAATCAAAAGAGATAATAAAAATGGTAAGAGAGCACTTGTCTCGACTCGATCTATCATTTTTCTAATTAGCTTGAGTTCGAAAATTGGACCAGGGACCTCGGTTTCCTCCTCTCTCTCTTCTCCCTCCCTCTGTCTCTCTACCTGAAGCCTCTGCCTATTTTCCCCCTGCAAAACCCTCTCCCCAAAACCCCTTTTCCCTTACTGCATTTATTATTATTATTATTATTATTATTATTAATTCCTTTAAATCTCAAAACTCAAATTGATACTCGAACGACCGCACGGGCACACTTGGGTTGCTGACCCATTTAATCCAAATATCTTTCAAAATTTTATAATATTTAATTAATTTTTATCACATCTAAAATACCCAAAATAATAAATAAATAAATTCAATTAAATTGAATAAAAAAATTCGGGATATTACATTCTCCCTCACTTATAAAAATTTCGTCCTTGTAATTTAACGAATATCAAAGTTTAATAATTCGGGTAATCTTTTTAGATTCTTCCTAGCATTCTCAAGTCACTTCTTCGATTAAGTGACTTATTCTAGAGAACCTTAATCATTTGAATTGTTCTGATCCTTATTACCCGATGCATTCTATCAAAAATTTAAATTGAAACCTTTTTATGGGACGAATTTTTAACCTCATAACGATAGCTAACTTGATCATATATTCACTTCCACAATCAACGACACATAGGAGATTTCGTGTTAATCCACCAAGTTCAAAGGTAAACCATATTTATTGACTATCTTTCCGGCTTAGTTCAAAACCTCAAACGAGCTAATAATTCTTACTTTAAGTTACTCTAACCCTCGAAAATGATCATTCATTTTGAGCCTTAAATTGAACCTTAAGATATATGGGTTCACACGCTCTGCTGCGCAACTATTACTAATTATCTAACTGTGAATCATTCAATTGGAATTTACCACCGTGTCTAATTTAAATAGATGCCAAAATTCTCTGATTAAGTTCCTATAGGGAATTAGACTTGACTAAGATTTCGGTATAAACCTAAAATCGCAATCAAATATCAAAGTCGAGATACTTTATTTTCTCATTATTTTGTTGATATGTCAACAAATCGACATATTCCCGGAACAAATGATCCAATTCGACAATGAATGGGCAATTTATCAGCTAGTCAGCAATTACGTACATTGTAAACATGGTCATTCACTTCAAACCTCAATCATATCTTGAGACCTATGGAAGTTGCAAGCCCACATACACTTCCGCTATTTTGATTAATCATTTATTTGCGTATTAAAAATCTTCTTGCAACTTACATCAATTACTCCTATCGGACACGTAGGTTACATGATAGCTATAGGCCTAAGAAAAATCTAAGGATATCAACACAACTAAGGCAAGGTCCGTAATCTTCAGATTACGATTAACTTAGGAGACACAATTGAGTTGATCATTCAATAATTCGGCACAGCCTCAAATCACCACCTAAGCCTTGAAATCTAAATACTCAGCAAACTTATTATCTCGTTGGCACACCAACGAGCTATCCCATTTGACCCGCACGCATTACCCAAATTCGCAATAAATGTACCGTTCTCGAAAGCTGATGCGCAATTATTCAACGCCCAAAATCTTTACCATTCTAACAACCCTGAAGCAAAATTATGATGGCAAAATACGATTCGGTCTCCCAAATAAAAAATACAATGTCCCACTAACTCAAATATTGGGACTACTAGCAGCTCACGATTTACCTTTCTTACAAAACATCAAAAGCATATTATGTCTAAAGACTCCCAACATCATAATATCGGTCCTTATGTCCGCCTTCCTTAAAAGACACTGAGGTTCATCTTCACAGTTCTTAAACAGGTTACCCCTTTGCACTAATGTAAGATCATATCCTCTGCATGACATGACTAATCAGACCTTTAGGATTAGTTAGACAGTAACTATATCCGTAAGTAAAACATATAAACTCTAGAAGCAACGACCCTAATTGCTAACTTTAAACTACGGTAGGGGGGTAATTCCGATCATGGGTTTCTCCCCCACTTAATTAGAAAGGCAACCATCTACAACTGATGTAGGAAAAATATAATTCTAAATTCTTCCCAAGGCATCACACACTACTATAATACACGTGATCCATCAGGGATCAATCCAAATGACATGGTCAACAATTATCATCTAATCCTAGAAAGTTATTCCCACATACCTTATTTCTAACGAATATCGATCGTTTCTAAGTCAATGCTCTGCGAACATTGTAGAACCTCGCAGAGCACTTAATCAACATCCTCCCGAATTCACCTAAACCCAAGAGAAATGTGTGCTTTCGTGACATCAATAAATCCTTCCCAAATGAGCTACCGCTCAAAGTCCTACGGAACCACATTCATGCTTTTGAAGAAATTACATGCCCAACAAAACATTTCCCTTAATCAAATTCACATTCTCCCCTAATAGAGTACACAGCTAACTGCCATTTATAAGCTACGGCGTAGTTCTTGAATAGAATTCATACACCTCCCAAAATTCTATGAATTCATCGATGAGGCCACCACAATATTGACCCAAATATGATCAAAAATTCCAACCCATAACTTCACAGAAATGTCAACAAACCTATAGACCCAAATGGCATTATCAGAACTTGCAACGGCCACATCTTATCTCGATTGCTGCCACAGGCACACTCTCAATTATCCACCATCAACAACGCTATGGGTACAGATTGATCTTAAAAATCATTAAGCCCTTTTCAAAAGATCAAATGATTCAACTATGGGATCCTTGAAGATCGATGCTGATATCGACACTATCTCCATCTATTGATCCAAGATCAATCAACCTAATCTTTTCCTTTAAAAAGCATCCTCAAATGCTTATGTAGCCAAAACCTCTTAATGATCATGAGATGACTTCTAGATGTGGTCTCATTATTAGATAAACTTAGCATATATCCCCATAACACGACCTATAGGCAAAATGATAATTATTTCTTGATACCTTGACTAACTCAGGTTCATACTCAAAATTACACAATTCAATTGTAAGACATAATGTGTTTACCAACCCAATTCATATCAGCTCGGTGACTTATTGACCAAGTCATCATTATTGTCACATCAAGATTGATACCACAGAATAAATCAGATTAACCCAACCAATCATATCTACAGACCCAAGGAAATGCCGTAGATCTTTATGCAACAAATGTAAAGTCTAGATCATTAAATTACACATAATTTGGAAACACAAATAAAAATATAGATTCAGAATTCTAAAATAATACATGGGCTACAATACCAAATCCAGGAATCTTACCTTCCATCATAATAGATGACACTCTACACCTTGTGTCATTACCACAGAACCCCAATTCAAGGTATTGGACCACTTTACTGTCCGACCCATGGATAAGGATAATTCTCAATCTTGCGATTGAACTGACTATAATCAGAAATATACTCCCAAAACTCATTGAGAAGAATACCTGTCCATAAAAGAACACCCACAAGATACTCTACAATATCTGTTATCTTCCTGAACATTGGGTCACCATAAATACTATTTCAATTAATAGGATTTACATCTCAACTTCTACAGAATCCGAGCCACCCAAAATTTAAACACTTGATCATTATTATATCAATCACAATTTGCATCCTCGGATTCACAAACACTAGGAATCCAATCCAAGTCATCTAGATCTCGAGCCCACGACTTCACCTTATCTGTCTCACTTGCCACGTTATGCAAATTTTTCCCAATCCTAAATCCTCTGACCAAGGTCTTCTTAAGTTAATCCTCAAGGGATCCTTCTTCAAAATGCCATCCCCTGATCCTCGCCCGGATAAGACCTTCTAAAACGCTCAAGTCTCGCTATTTTATTAAATAGATTTAGATGCCCGGCCTATTTATCATGTGGTTGACCACTTCCACGTCTTGGCCCTCGCCTAGGTGGCACGATTGGCTATGGATATCCTTCCTGAAATAAGAATAATATAGGTTAGCTCATAATTTAAGCACTAACTAGAATAGTGTAAGCTAGACAACCCAACTTATCCACTAATTTCTAACTTAGCTCTAGCGCAAGATAACCAACTTATCTCGATTAAGGCACTGACTTAGGGTACCAAAACTAGATAATTAAATTTAGCTACTGATCTTGACTTAATCTTAGCCTAAGTCATATAAATTAGGGCAACTAGAGATATCCGACCCTATCTTAATCATCTTAAGCCTCATCTACTTATTTAATCTGTCTTACTCTAATCTAAGATTCCGTAAAAGCTATAAATCACTCATAAGGCATTTTTTTCTCTGATACTAATTGTGACGGATTGCATTTTCTATTGAAAATTCGACAGAGTTTTAGTAAAATAATGGCTACCAAATAAATAGAAAACTTATAGAATACCCTATAGAATAATAAAAAAATGGTCTAAAATCAACTCTGTCACATCCAGGAACTACAACAAATCACACGGGATCCAAATCACAATTAATAACATGTCGCACCAACGTCATAACTTTAGGTACGATGTCAGCTTAGACACGATACCACTGGGTATATAGTTAAATCATATAAATTTGCGGAAGTAATTATATCCATTAAATATAGTTGAAGCGAAATTACATATACATCATCATCATCATAATACAACATATACAAAATCCTCAAATATATACACAAAAGTCTTCCATAAACGGGAAGAAGTCCCAGTAGACTTTAATCCATAATACAATCTTCTAAGTCCCGTGCCAAGCCATCTTCTAGCCTTTACCCAGCCACTTCGGGTATAAACCTGTACTCAATTAGGGGTAAGGAGAAGTAAGAATGAGTAACAGTTCAACAAGTGCATTATTAACAAATAATCAATAATATATATTTAAATGAAACATGAAACAAGATGGAAGTATTATAAGAGGATACGTAGATATATAAAATATAATTTAATGCACTTTTTAGAATTTTTATTAATATTTATGGATTAAGATCAGTAAGTCTTACTAACTAGAAGTGTAGGAGAATGAGGAAATAATCATGATAACCTCATGATCTAAAGTCATACACTCCTATTATATACCCGGAGGTGGGCCAAACAAATCACATATACCTCCATGTTCCCTGAGGCCTAGAGGCAGTCATAATTCTTCCACAATAATATCTTAAGGCTTGCCAAGAGTATCACCTGCTACAATGCATGGTCGGAATAATACTTGAGTCTCCACTGTTATATTAATGGCATGCCAAGGGATATTACCTTCCAAAATAGGAATCCATGGTCCTAATTTCATGATTTTTTATTCTTTTTGAGGGAAGGTCCGCTATATTTCTTTCACAATATTTTCATCCGGGAAAATAAATCAATCATATAACCAATTGTGAAATTATCCTCCGAATACTCACATAATTTTATCTTACTTTCAGATTTAAGTCTTTTCACGATTTAGTTTATGTACATAAACATCGTAAAGCACAGGAAATAATAGGAATTCTTACCACCGAGAGACAAATATAATTTTAGGGGCTTTCAGACAACGTTTCATTCACAAACGGATCACAAATATATTTTTTCGGAGCACATAAATATACATGCAAATAAACATAGCTTACATAACAATTAAATGAGGTGGAATCATGCGAAATTCTAGATTGCCTCGGGTGAATAGTAACAGTGAACTTTTTAGAGCTTCCAAACATACCAAACGGGTCAATACTTGAAAAATCAGACACCCAACCGATAGATATGCATATTTAGATTATGGGTAATTCATAATTGAGAGCAAAACATGCATAAAATTCAAAATGGAAGGGGGGAGTACCCAAGCTAGGCACAGGTCTAGGGTTTAGTGAAACTAAACCATGCAAATCGAAGGGGAAATCAGGCATTGAATGACAAATACTTCAAGTAATAATTATAGGTTCCATATTTTACATGATTTGGGTGGATATCGGAAAGAAAATACTCAGAAAAAAATGAATAAAAATAAAAAAAGAGAATAAAAAGGGTATGGGAGTACTTACCTCGACCCGATCTATCATTTCTCCAACTAGATCGAGCTTGGAATCGGACCCGGGGACCTCGATTTCCTCCTCTCTCTCTTCTCCCTCCCTCTCTCTCTCTCTACCAGAAGCACCTGCTGATTTTCTCCTAGTGAAACCCTCGCCCGATACCCCTTTTCCCTTGCTGCATTTGTTATGTTGTTATTATTATTATTATTATTATTATATATTAATTTCTTTAATTTTTAAAACTCAAATCTATACTCGGGCGACCGTACGGGAACACTTCAGGTCCTTGCCTATCTAATCCAAATATCCTTCAAAATTTTATAATATTTAATTAATTTTTATCACACCCAAAATATCTAACATAATAAATAAATATACCCAATTAAATTGAATAAAAAAATTTAAAATATTACACCCGTGGTCTAGGAGCAATTCTTCGATTTGCCACAATAATATCCTAAGGCATGTTTGGGAGTACTACCATCTGAAATACAAATTCTTGGTCCAGATTCTTATTTACTTATTCTTAAGGGAATGTTCTACAAGAAACTTATACAGAGTTCTCATTCCCTGGAAAACGGATCATCAAGCATAACAGATTATGAAGTTCCCTTCAGATATTTTGGATAACTTTCATAATTCTTTGATGCAGATATAGATAATCATTTCTTATGAATTCATGTCTTCACATGCTTCTAGTAATATGCATAATCAATATAAAGTTTGGAACATGAAAGGAATTCTTATCACCATGAGGCAGATATAACTTTAGAGCTTTCAGACAATAAATTTCTTCACAAACACATATAACATAATTTCTAGAGCATTTACAAGATAACATAAATAATATACATACGATTAAATATCACTATTTACGTCCAATAATATTTTTGAATTATATAAGATTAATTTATATAAAATCTACATACAGAAATATCAAATATACGGAGTACCTGCGTTCATAAAGTTAGAGTTACGAATTTTAAAGTCAAATCATATATAAATTATAAATAATTCGGGTAAAACCAAAGGAGGCATGAGTCAGGGTTTTTAGCAAGTATAATCCCATATAAAACTACCAAATTAGACACCCAATTGACAAATTAATATATTCAATGTATGAGTATCGATATTCTAGAGTCAATTAATGTAAAAATCACAAAAATAGATGGGTGAAAGCATCCGTATACGGAACGGATTTTTTTTGATTCCGTCATTCATAACATAGGATCACAGTGCCATCTAGGACCCATACACATTATCCATAAAACATGTAGTGGAAGTCAATTTAAAAACCTGTTGAAGCATTCAAACTTATTCCCATAAAATTCATTCATGCGCACATAGGCACAAAGTTCCAATTTCAAAAATATATCTATTCTAATTAGATCATTACATCCATTACTTCTTCCGTGGTAACTCCCAAAGTATGCTTCAGAATCCTTAGAATCTCTTTGACGAAGCTCTAGTTACTCCTCGTCAGGTACGAATTCTATAGTCTTATCTGGAGGGGGAAAAATAGAAAACAGTGAGTCGAGGCCCAGCAAGGTACATGCAGGTATATAGCAAAACATGTATGCGGAACATAACTCAGCAAAATAGATACTATTGCACATGAAGTTACAAATGCCATAGGAAGTGATTGATAATAGAAATATGATGCAGACATATACAGAACTGTCAGAAAATAGAAACGATTTTTGAAAATCAGAAATCAATGTACTCATATTTCAGAAAGCAGAAATCGGTCTTATTTCTATAATTTATGGAAAACTTATCTTTTATCAATAAAGGACCCTACCAGTAGACCCTACTAGCGGAGGGGGTGAATAATCGAGGATAGATTGTGTACATCTTCCCACAATCAACGACAATAACAGAACAGAATGATCCCACCTCATGAGATCCTTCCCCTATCCAAGGGGTGCCAGCCAGAACGGAACAAAAGCTACCCCTTATTATAATGCCCTGAGAAGGGGCGGACCACATATAACTCTATGGATAGAGTTATCCTCGATTATCACCATAACGTTCTAAGGCATGCCGGAGAATCTAACCTGACTGCATATCAGTCCTGGGTTCATAGTAAAAGAAATATTTTCTTTTTATTGTTTACTGAAAGCCATTTTCAGTATCAGAAACATCATATTTTACCCTTCAAAAATTATGCATAGATATCACAGTTCGAGTCTTAAGAAGGCCGGTTCGAAATCTCTTCTGTCCAAGTAAGGACTTTACAATTCGTGTCATAAGGCCGGTTTCATTTTTTTTCAAAGGAAGGCTGGATTCATTTTCTCACACAGGAAGGCTGGATTCATTTTCTTACAAAGGAAAGCCGGTTTAAATTTCATGCTTAAAGTGGCCGGTTCAAATTTTCATCAAGGAAGGGCCGGAGCTCTTTTTACATCAAGGGAGCAGGTTTCATTTTCATGATATAAGGTTGGCCGGCTGTGATTTCATCTCACACAAGGCCAGACTTGATTCAATGCTTAAGGGAGGGCCGGTCTTGATTTAAAAAGGGTGGCCGGTCTTGATTCTCTTCTCACACAAAAGCCGGTTGTGATTCTTAAGGTGGCCGGAGTTGTTTGTGCATCACGGAGCCGGTCTTGTTTTCTTCTCACACAAAAGCCGGTTGTGATTCTTAAGGTGGCCGGACTTGTTTCATCACTCAAGGGAGGGCCGCTTTAGATTTTGTCCAAGGCTGGAGGCCGGACCTCTTTTTACATTAAGGGAAGGTCGATCTTATTTTAGGCTTAAGGGGACCGGTTGTGATTTCATGAAGTGGAGGCCGGTTTCATTTTCATCAAGAGGGGAGGCCGATCTTGTTTTCATGCAAAGGGGACCGATTTCGTTGTTATCATGCAAAAGGGGTCGATTTTGATTTTAAGCATGCAAAGGCCGATTTTGATTTTAACATGTAAAGGCCGATTTCGATTTTATCATGCAAAGGCCGATTTCGATTTTATCATGCAAAGGCCGATTTCGATTTTATCATGTAAGGGGTTGATTTCAATTTCAATGCAAAAGGGCCGGTTTTGATTTTCATGCAAAAGGGCCGATTTGATTTCAACATACCAAGGGCCGATTTTGATTTTATCATACGAAGGGGCCGATTTCGATTTCAATGAAGTGGAGGCCGGTTTCATTTTCCTCAAGAGGGGAGGCCGATCTTGTTTTCATGCAAAGGGAACCGGTTGTGATTTCATGAAGTGGAGGCCGGTTTCATTTTATGATGCAATGTCGGTTTCGATGCTTACAATGCCGATTTCATTTTTAGTTCGGATTTTATACAATTTCAGTTTAAGCAGGAAACAGAAGGTAGAAACAGAGAACATAAACTAACCATGAGTCCATCATATAGTAAATACAACTTAAGCAGTAATTTTAAAACAGTAAGCATTTTAAATCGGAAGGGGAAACACTAGCAGTTTTTCTTAAAACTGGACATTGGAAATGGAAGAATACTTAAGGATCTGGACTTGAAAAAGGTGAAGTATACTTACAATATTCTTAAAGTATGAACTTTAAAACTGGATACAAAACGAAACTTAAAAAGGTTAGCGTCCGAAGTAACTTGCCTGACTGCCCACTCTAGCTGCCTCAAAGTTCTTCCCTCCTTCACTCCTTATTCTTCCTTCGTGCCAGAAACTCATACTCATCCCTCAACTGGAGCCCGGTATATAAAGAGGAGGGCGTAGGTGGAGTAAGTGAGGGTAAGTCACTTGTTCGGTACTTCTTTTTAGAGGGTAGGTGGGAGTAACTAGGTTAGTTTACTTACTCCATTTGGTCGCCGCCCAATTGGATTTTAACTAAATAATAAAGTTTGCTTTTGTCTTTAGTTGCCATTTGTTTGTTCAGGCCAACTGCTCCTTATTAAGCCATTTTCTTGCCAATGTTTCACTCATTGCCGGTCAACTTTACTTAAAATCGGTCAACTTCTTCAAAATCCGATCAATATCTTCGCTCAAGTCGACCAACATTTCATTTCTTTTATTCAAGGCCGGTCAACATCTTTCAAAATCCGATCAACATTATAAATTCTGGTCAACCTTACGCAAAATCTGGTCACCTTTACTCCAAGTCGGCCAACCGGTCATCATCATCCGATTAAATTTCTCTCATTATTTACTCCGGCCTCAAGCACTCCCATGAAGTGGTTTGGCCTTCTAGTGGCGCAAGGCCACTCCGATTTTCAGTAGCAATATTTTATTCCGATTTTAAACCTTTTTGATTTCGGGATCTCACAATCCGGGCATGGGGTTAGGGTTTCGGTACAAAATACCACTTAAAACTAGAAAATTGGATATGAAATTAACATATATGCATGCTTAAGTCATGGGTTCCATAAAATATAAATTTAATCCGGTATTGAAATGAGAATACCTAAAAAAATGGGACAAAAGTGCAAAGAAATGAAAGATGAGGGTATGGGTGCACTTGCCTCGACTCGATCCATTAATTCTCTAACTAACGCTAAGCCGGATTCAAACTCGAAACCCTTGGTATCTCCTTTCTCTCTCTCTCCTTCACATTGGAAAGCCGAAAATATGCTTGAAATAAAACCCTCATACACTTTAAATCTCGGGTTAGCGCTCCAGTGCACGTTGGGCATGCTTCTGGTGCACCTCCCCCAGATTCAGCGCTCGAGCACGTGTCGAGTGCACTTCAGGTGCCCCTACTGGAATCAGCACTCGATAGGGGCCTCGAGTGCAAGTCGGGCGCGGGTCAAGCCTGGGGCAGGCCTGTAGTGAGCCAGCTTCGCGTACGCATTGTCCGAGACTCGTTTCGACCCTTCTAACTCAATATTTCACATCCTTAGACCCTAATTTTGATTATATTAGCTTAATAAGTTGCGATTATCATAATTTAAAACTCGAATCTTATTTACGGCTTAACTTTTTGAGTTTTATAATGCCGGATCCCGATTTTGCCAATTTTGGGCCTTTGGGATTTTCAATCTAATTTCTCCTATGTCCTTTGGCCTCAATTCATTTATATTAATTTAATTGCTTCCAATTACTATATTTTTAAAATCGGTATCTTACAACTCTCCCCCACTTATAGAAATTTCGTCTTCAAAATTTAACAAACTTTAAAATCCAACAATCGGGGATCATCCTTCAAGATTTCCTCTCCAGGTTCCCAAGTCACTTGATTAAATGACTTGTCCTAAAAAGCCTTAAGCAGTTGAATTATCCTAATTTCCAATATCTAATGTTTCCTTTCTAAATCTAGGTTGGAACCTTATCAAAAGATAAATTCTCAATCTCCAATAACGGCTTAGTTTGGTTACGTACCTACATCCACAATCATCGATACATGAAAAATTTCATGATAATCCATTGAATTTGAAGGTAATCCAAATTTATTGATTACTTCTCTGACTTAGTTCAAAACCTGAATGAACTTATGAACTTCTACTTTAACTCATCCTAAGCCTTAAAATGATTGATCACTTCAAACTTCAAACTAACACTTAAAATACACAGACCATCTGCTCTACTACGCAACTCTGATTAACCCTTTATTAGTGCACTAAAAATCCTCAATTTATAATCAATTTAAGAAACACAATTGAAATGATCACTTAGAAATTCGGCACAGCCTCAAACCGCTACCTAAGCCTTGAAATCTAAATATTTTGCAAACTTTTTATCTTGTTGGTATACTAACGAGCAAACCTATCTGATCGTATTATCCAAATTCGTGATAAATAGAGCGTCCTTGTTAGCTAATTCAAAATTATCCAAACACCCAAAATCATTACCGTTTTGACAACCCCGAAAAAAATCACAAGGACTTCTCATCTCGTAATTTCATAACTTCAATACTTGAAATATAATTCTGTCTCCCAAATCAAGAATACAACGTTCCATTAGTCCAGATATTAGAACCTACTTGTGGTTCACCTTTCATGTTTCCTATGATGCATCGAAAAAATCTTAAATCTAAAGATTCCTAACATCATATTATTGGTACTAGTGCTCGTCTTTCTTAAAAGACACCGAGATTTATCTTCACAATTCTTAAATAAGTTTACCCGCTTGCACTGTTGTATGATCATCTCTTCTTTATGAAACAACTACTCAGACCATAGGATCATTAGATAAGAACTATCTCTTTAAGCAACATCTATACATTCTCAAGGTGAGGACCTCCATTACTAACTCCAAACCATGGGTGGTTTAACTTTGATCATGGACTTCTCACCTACTTAACCCAAGGGCAACCACCCATTTACGATGTAAGAAAACATAATCTTAAGTTTTCCCTAAAAGCATCACATTCAACTAAAATTTACTAGATCCATCAGGGATCAACCCAAACGATATGGTTGGCAATTTACCCTTCATTTCTCGAAAACTTTCTCCACATGTCATTCTGACAGATACCGATCGCTTCCAAGCCAAATGCCCTGTGAACACTGTACATCCTTAAGGAACACTTAATAGATATCTTACCGAATTTATCAAGACCCAAGATAACCGCACACTTTTGCGATATCAATCTGCCTTTTCTAAATGCGCCATCGCTCAAATCTCTATAGGACCACATTTATACTATCGAAGAAATTATATGCCTGACATAATACTCCCTAAACTACTCTCTCACGTTCTCTACTCAATTGAGTACACGGCTAACTTCTTTTCATAATCCATGATGTAATCCTCAAACTGAATTCATACACCCCGAATATTCTTCGAACTCATCGATGAAGCCTTCGTAAAATTGACCCAAATATGGCCGAAAGATCCACTCCATAAAATTTTAAAAAATGCCAACGAACCTATAAACCCAAATGGCATTATCAGAACTTATAACAACCATAACTTTATCCTGAATGCCGCCATAGACACAACTCTCAATAATCCACAATTAACCATACTCTGGATACAAATTGACCCTAGAAATTATTAAGCCTTTGCAGTAAATCAAATAAATCACCTATTCATTTATAGTGTCTGCTCATCAAACCATTAATCACCCGAGCACCCTAAATTTTCAATCATCCATAAGTAACTTCATCGGTTCATCTTACCCACCCCAAAGATTCTAGAGCTTTCCTTAGCGGCACCTAACCGATACTTAGTTGATTCTATACAAAATCCTTAAAAATCGATGTTGATTCCAATACAACCTCTAATTACCAATAAAAAGATAAATCAGCATAATCCTTTCTTTTAAAAAACATCCTCAAATACTTATACGGCCAAAACTTTCTGGTGACCACAAGATGAATTTCAGACATGGTCTCCTATGCTAAATAAATGAGACATATCTTCATTAAACGACTTACAGGCAAAACATTACTAATTTCCTAATACCTCGAC